>JARHVA010008156.1:335000-502500 GCA_037957365.1 Torreya grandis
TGCCCATCAATGATGGACGTTTTTAAATTAAAAAAAAGATACATTCTAATACAAAGGTTATTCATATGGTGGTGACAATCTAAACAATGTATTCATATTGAGAATATACATACTTTTGAAATGGGTGAGTTAAGTACAATGACTCATTTTATCTCTAGATACAAATAAATCACTAAATATTGAGGTGAACATGGATGAGCATCAATATAAATAACTATTACCAAAGGAACCAATGGTACTAAAAAAAAAAAAAAAACTCAAATATTTTATTTTCCTTTATCTATCAATACTGAGCATTAAGATATCCAAGTTTCAAATTACTTTGATAGTGATGATTGTCTAGCCTATGATATGATAGATGAGAAATTGTAAAAACTAAATTTTGATCCACTTGACAATATTTTCACCTATCCACACCTATAGTTCCAAGTACATATAAGATAAATTCACCTTTAGTAGGACATAAAACCTAATCTAGATAAGGAAAAAAGTAAAACTAGTAGATAAGCATGTAAATGCTTGTTATTCCATAGACCCCTCATGAGTACACACATTTATTCAACCTTAAAAGTGTCAAATGTAGATGAATCATATAAATAATGTGGTGGTATCTCATAAGAGTCCAAAAAAAACTTTATAGATTATAACAAACCAATATACTCCATATATGATACTTTCTATGTTAATTGAACATGGGATGATATCTTTACCTCCTAACAGGCACATATTAGGTACTAGAGTTTTTCCTACAAAGTGATTACCATATTATAAACTATAATTGGATCATTTTACATCATAAAAATAATTGTGAGGCATTGAAAAATTAAATTCAAAAATACAAGAGTGAAGGACACATATAAATTTTGCCCAAAAAATGAAAAATACCTAATACTTCTAATTCTTTATAAGAGAGCCATAATTAAAAAATCATACTAGGGTATGAAGCCTTAACCATTACTATAAATATCGATGGATTTCATTACCAACATCTCAAGGTGGTATAAACACAGAACACAACTTATAGTATTACCATGTGCTACAATAGATGGGACATAATAGATATGAATTATGATACTGTCTAGCTTTTCCAAGATCTCTTGGGTACATTATACTACCCCTTGAATGTGTACCAAAGCTATTAAACCTTATTATTAGGTAATGGATCAACACCCTAATTTGGATTTACATCTTGGCCAACATTGGTTGACTGATATACATTCAATTGTCAATGCCACACATCAATACCTTACTTCCAACATGATAATAGAGAAATTTATATCCCACATTATGGATATGATGAGAGGTAGATACTTATATTTTTTGCTAAAGAGTTACATAAAAACATAGAATAATTGGTAATAAATAAATATAAATAATTTTAGAAAATAAGGCCACCAATGATAACCTTGGATCTTAAATTTAAAAGACTTGTTAGACTAAATTAGTCTCACATATTCCAAAAATACCAAAAAATTAAAAAAATACAAAAACATTTTAAGTGTTTACATAATTTATTAGTTCCTTGGCATCTATGTTGTTAGTTACATGTTGATAAATATCATATCATTCCTTTCTATATACACATATTTTGAATGTGATACAAACATACCTAGGTACATGATCTATGAACTTTAAAATGTTGGACCTTCCCTCTAATTATTTCATATGGACATTAGGGACATCTACTTATTTAATCAAGATACACCTAGGTTACAGTATTTTATGATCATTTTAAATTATCAAGTTTTTAGCTTATATACTCTACGATTTTATCCATGCTTATATCTTTAATAATTTACTTGATATGTTATGTATTTAATTTTTTTGATAAGACATATATCCAAGAAATAGTATGATATGTTTAATGTGGTTGCTTATTGTTGTGACCAACACACCACACTTTCAAAAGAATTAGATGGGGACCTAATTTTCATTCAGAGATTTCATGATCATATCCTATTTATTACATGTTCAAGTTTGGCTTGTATGAAAATGACTTTGATTTATCAAATTTTCATTTAGTTCTATTGTAATATCTATAATAAAAATATATGTTATAGTTTTGAAGGTATAAATATCAATTTATCTCTTTTATATCACGTTGAATTTTTTTTGGAAGATGTTTTATTTAGATATCTTAGAACATGAATTTTAAATTTTTGAAATCTGATCATTGAAAGATTTAAATGAGTTTTAATTGAGATATTTTATGAATATATTAATCCTTTTTATTGTTAATATTTAGGATAAATGAATGTTTATTATGATTTATTTAAACAAAAGACTAATTCAATGTCTTATTATAAGTTCTTTCTATGTATAAGTGTATAGGCTAGCCTTGACATCTTGAGATATTGACGTGTATCTTCATCTAGCTTCTTTGATCATGATATTAAAAGTTATAATTCTAATATTAACTTGAGAAAGTGTGATTAAGACACTCATCACAATATCACTTATCTATGGTACATAGATCTAAGATGCATCTTTTAGAGTAATTTTGGCACTTCAGCAAGTGAAATCACACTAGGTGTCTCTATCTTGATGACCTACAAACCCTTCAACAATCATACATATTATAAATTTTTGAAACTATATAGAGTAGCATGTGCCATAAATTCATCATCATATTGGAGATTCATGATTTATAGGTTATTACATAGTTTTTAGAGCTTCACTATCTTCTAAATGAGTGACAATCATCCACGTGACACAATCTTGATAACCCATAACCTACAGGATTAAAGTATATGGTAAAATATTGAAAACCATCCAAAGAAATGAAAAGCATCAATATTTAAACATCTCATAAACATATGACCTATCAAATCACAATACAAAGGTCAAATCCCAGATGAGTGATGGTTATCCACATGGAAAGATCTGTATGATTTGTAGTTTGGCACATCATGGTACAAGGTCAAAATTTAAATATTTAATGGTGAGGATAGATTGATCTATGAGTCATAATAGAATAAAAATGTGGTATACATAATGCAAAAATAAATATTTTCATGCTTTGGGTAAGTGAATCCCCAATATATTTACTAGTGTCATCATCTTGAGAATATGTGATCAAATAGGTAAAGTACAAGGTATAAGGTTCAAGACCCATTGGATAAGTGATTTGTTTCCATATGTGTCTTACCAATTTGAGTTATTATAAAGGAACATATATGTCATTGAATAATGATCCAAAGGTATAAAAATAAGACATTTATCATGTTAAGATCATGAGGCACCTAGAAGCATTGAAATATGCCATGTGGAAATAAAAAATAGACCTAAGATTGATAATTCAAAATTAAAATTCAAAATATGAATGAATAAGTGGGTAATGAAGTAAAAGTTTTTTTTTAATTAATTCACATGAATTGGCAATCCAATGCATTCAATTCTTAGAGACAACAAATATAAGTGTTATAGTCAGTTTGGAAAGCATGATTTGATCACATTTCCCTCTTTTTATTCTATGAATTATGTGAATCCAATCTATTTATTGAATAAAAGACTTTAAGATTTCCATATAACTTCTATTACTTAGAGATAATGGCTTCATCATCTCTCACTTTTCCTCCCTCTACTTAATCCATTGTAGTCATGACCAAATACACAAACATAACATTTTTATTTAGTAGCATTGGATCATCAATTCAAACAATATTTTCCCATATGGATAGAAATGGATGCTATAGAATAATACAAAACAAAGGACTAGATGTCTATATTCACACAATGATACAAGGATGACATTTTAGCCATTAAATCAATAGTGGTACATAAATTTGTAGTGAAGCTATAGGTAATTACCTAGATTGATTTGATTTATGATTTATTTGTAAATGGGATATAAAAATATTACACCACCAGCTTAATAAAACCCATATCACCAACATTGGTGGGAATTTATTTTAAAGATACTATAGACTTCATGTTCTTGAGAGAACATGTGGCTAAGCTATGGTGAATTCATGTTTGGTCAAAAATTCAATCAAGGATAAATTGAAACAATCCATAAGACATGAAAAATGATCCTTATCAGTTGTGAAGGAAATAAAGATTGTATTTTTCATTACACCTTTGGGGCATATACTCCCAAGGACCATTTTTGAAGGTTTATTCCAGGTGGTTACAGATAGTTTTTAGGCATAAGTGGAGGGTAGTATGTATATAACTAATGAATAAATTATTCAATTAAAAATGTTTTGTGAATGATAAGGTAGACAACATAGGTGTATTGAGCATTGCATTTAAAGCTTAAATTATTATTCATTATAATTTGATGATAAAGCTACCATTTTTGTTTAAAATATCTATCATTGACTATGTGATGATTAAGAATTGATTTTGAAGTGATGCATGCTTTATATAGGTGATTAAAAGCACTCAAATAGGCCAATAATTTGGTAGGTACATATATTATAACTCATCCACCCAAGTACATATATTTATCTTCCAAGTTATACCATAGTATAGACATTTAAAGTGCCCTCTTTTGTGACACTTTCAACTAAAGTTTCACAATTTCCTCTATCAATTTTAGTTATAACTCTAGTTGTAACTATGACTACAGTGGCTAACATTATGAGTATGTAAGCTCCATCATCAAGTAGTGCCACATCAAAAATTAATTTATAGCTATTTTTTTCATGAATTTGAAAGTAATTGAGGACTCAAGTCTCAACTCATTTTTTGGAACATATATATTGTGTTTTGGCTTATGAATAATGTTTATGTGTATGCATGCACAATATGTAAGGGTTTGGACACCCGATACCTAAAATAAAGATGTAAATTTAGAATTTGTTTGAATATAAGGCATCCTAATCCAAAGATATATATACTTTTATCTTCCACATTATAAAGGGAGTAAGTTTTTTCAATTGAGATAAATAATAAATTCTAAGGATTATTCTACAAATTTATCTTAATGTGTTTATCTCTTCCAAACCTTTTTGATTCATTGAAGAAGTTATGTCACACTAGTATTTTAGTCTTTCAATTGTGTATAAGTTTTTTAATATAGTTATTAATATTGTTTTGTAGCTAATTTGAATGATTTTCTATGTATGAATCATAATCTCCCCTTGAATATGTGAAGTTGCAATCATACATTAGTACCAACCTTGGATTATGAGTATTGAAGTTTACTATATTTATTTCCTTGGACTCTTAACTATGTTTTCATGATTTATGTGTTGATACCAACCTCTAGTAGGTACTATTTATAGATCACTTGTCTAAACAAAGGTACAAGGTCCAGTTTGGAAGGGTTTCATCTATATTTGTTTTAGAAAACTCTCTTTTCCACCCTACCTTTCCCTCATTTTTTATATTTTTTGGATTTAGTCAACCTTAGGTTATAATAAACCTAGCCATATAAAGTATACTTTAGTTTATTTTTATGTTTGATACATTATAACCATACAAGGTAAATAATCCAATGCTCACTATTATTCCACCACCAAGTTATTTACAAATCAAATACTTTACAGTTCATGCCTTGAAGTGAATCAATTATTTTGGTGCTAGAAGGAGGGCCTTTTTCATTTATTAATAAATATAACTTGAATTACACTAGATATACTAATAAGAATAGCAAGGTCCACTTCTTACACTGGTATACTAGTCCCACCCTTACACCAGGAGAGGTTGACTACCTCTACATAAGATGGACCTAGCATGGTTAGATGGTTATGTTATTATTGTACCCAAATATGTCCATGATTTTATTATAAATACAAAAAAGTATCTTCCTTCCTATTTTCCCTTGAGAAGTAGGACTATTAAATTACATATAAAGGATTTCAAGACTACCTTAGAGATATGAAATGTAGTCCATGAAGATGTGGCATGCATACTTTTCTATTTTACATTTCAAGATAATTATTATCACTAGTTCTTAATATTCCATAGGATTTAATTACATCATAGGACCAATGTCAAAATACTTTTTGGCATAATTGGGAAAAGTCATTATCCCAAGTATCATATAAGATCATTTTAGAATCATGATAACAAAACCTAATGTCCCAATCAGAGCCTTTAAAACAATATTTAAAAATATATAATAGTAAATTTGACACTAATAATAGGCATAATGTTGTGTTATCCCTTAAAATATACAAGAATTCCTTAGACACTATGGCATTGGTATTTTTTTATAGAGTACCAAATAATACCTCACTAATGCTAGCCTATATTGAACTATCAATATTGACAGATAGTTGAATCTCTAGTTACAAGCTTTGGCCATGCCTAATATTAGTCTTAACTTATGAGCCCTCAATCCTATTCTAAATTTTAATATGAATGTTATAGCTCACACTCAAAACTAATTATATACATGTTTACCTTTGGCTCACACCCCACCTAACTAGAGCCTCAATTTTATAAATAATCACGTGTCAACACCTAATCAACAAAATTAGAACCAAGCCTTGATACCAGTTAATGTTTCTACCACATAAGGCACTACTTTTTATTTTAAAAAGTGATAAGAGGATGTTATCTGGTAGATGGTATAGAAGTTAGGAAAAAAATCCTAAACATGTAGAAGCATATGGGAAACATCATGGGAAAAAACTCTAGCTATAATTTCATGTTCTAGAAGTATAATAAGCCTTTTAATATATTTGGGAATAACACAGAACAATACACACCTAATAATATGCCTTAAATAAACATCTTGGAAGCAACCGTACCTAATTGGTGTTGAGTTCATAATACTTCACATCATGGTAAGTTAGATTGTATAGATTTATGTACTAATTTTGAAATACTTTATAAGGAAATAGATAAGTATGAAGATTCTCCAAATCAATAAGATCCATCTTCTTCCATAGCTTCAAATCCCTTAAGTACTACAATGATATTTGAGGCATATGAACTCCCATTACCATATGAAGGATGAGAATGAGCCAAAAGAGAATACAAATGAGATCCATACTTTCCAATAGTTTCAAATGAATAATTAAAATCTAGTAAGAAAATTCCAACAACCTCTCATGAATTCCATGTATCCAAATAATAGTGTAGTTATTCCTATAGATCCAAAAGATAATAATAATCTACCCCCTTTAAATTGAAATGATTATCAACAAGATACTAATTCACATAATAAGAGAGGATATAATATAGATGAGGATAATAAGAAAATTAAGGCCAATATTACTCTTCATGAGTTGGATTAGATGACTAAGTAACTAAAACTATTATTGAAAGTGCTAGGTATCAATCCATCTATTGATAAGTCCAAAGATACACATACTAATGTGATTTTTCCTCAAAACAAACATGAGGTATCACCTATTTTGTTGAATGTTAGAATTTTTGGAAATAATGTTCATAATTTTTTAGTATAATCGGTTGCTTCATCTAATTTCAGGCATATAATGATTCTAGTAAGTTATGTTTGCATCCATAAAAGTTCAACAGGGAAGTTTTGTAGCTAGACAAGACTATAGTCCCAATTTTTGGAGAGTTATTGAGTATTCACATGTAATTATATTTATAGCCAGGTTTCTAGTGGTGTGTGTGTGTGTATACATGTATATAAATCCTATTAGTTAACATTCTATAGGATTATGTCCTACTGTTAATTCATTATTAGTCAAAGACATTGAATGGATATTGTTGAATAAATTTGACTTTTAAGTCAAATTGGGGCATGCCTAGAAAAAAATTCAAAATTTTAGGTCTATAATGGGGTATAATATATTATCATGAGGTGTTTTATAGCTTAATTTATATCAACTAATGTTATATTGGCTTTGGTCAATTAGTTTTTATTTCTTTATATCATTTTTGGGTCATTTGAGGGGTCAAAAAGGTGCATTTAATGCTTTATATGGGTTTATTAGGAAATTTGCAAGTTTAAAAGCATTTTTTCATGACACATGTGTCATTATAAGTCTTATATAACTATTTTTAACAAAAATATGTTAGGTTGTTTAAAATAAAGTCAGTTTTCTTGGAAAAGAAAGAGAAAGTGGCACTTGTATGGCTTCTTTGGGAAGTGTGCCACATGGAAAAAGTGTAAATGTGAATAGTAATATTCCCCACACCTATATAAACATTTTTATTAATTTGGAGATGTAATTTCTAAGACAAAGCTATTCAACTGCATTTTTTCCCTTCTTAACACACAAAAGTGACTTGCAAGTTTGTACTTGGTATGGTTAGTAGAGGGAGTTTCAAGTAGAATGGTTTTGGGATTTTGTATTAAACTTAATAATATAAATTTTAATATCAATAAGTTTTATAATGATCAAATGTGATTTATTGGTCATCCATTTCAAATTGATCTTCCAACATTGCTTACTAATCTATACACCCTATCAATTTTCCCTTGGTTTGAGAAATTTCATACAAAAAATTTGTTAAAGTTTTTTTTAAAATATTTTATCCTACTTTTATAACACTTGTCATTATTTTTTTAATTTTTCAAGTTGTTTTGATGAGCTAATAGCCTCGAGTTTACAAATTGGTCCATTCTGTGTTATTGATAGGCTTCCATTATCTTCTAGTTTTTCATGATTTTTAAATGGTCAGAGGGGATTTTTATAGTGTAATTTACATGTTTTAATTTTTATATATTTTCCATTCACCTTGAATTTTCATTCTACAAGGCATATTCCATGAGTTGGCAACTATGACTACCATATAGTTAGCATGCCTTATGATTGTCATACATAGTCAGTCATGGTAAACCACATGTATATAACCTATATGGCATGTTTATATAATATTTAAGGATGTTTAAAAATAAATTGTATATCCTTTATTATCATGAATTAGTGATCCAATTTTAATTTGATACAAAAGGAGGAGGTGTGCAGTCATTTACAACTTTTGCATACAGTCAGCCATTAGCATGCATCTACAGGTATTCAAATCAATATCATGTTAAAAATGAATCCTTAGTGATGATATAAACATATTTTAAGTATTATGAGTTCATTTTATTTCATTTAAATATTCCTATAATCTATTTTAAAAGAAAATTCATACTAACTACCTAATTTCACTTTGTTGGCTTCATGCTTCTAAGGTGCACCTACAGGTGACTTAGTAGAGAATTCGAGGAGAATTTTGAGTTATTAGTATTAATTTTTAATATCCCCTTAAATTTATAATATGAATAAAACTTCATGTTGGAATCCTTTGAGGAGGTATAATGTCAAATGGAAGGACAACCATGCTATAAAGGGATGATGACTATGTTCACGCCTATTTTCCCTAAATAGGCAAAACATAAGCCCTTGAGATTTTTGGAGATGGAATATGACATGTTGGAAAATATATGAATAAATATAAATTTATAAATCCTTTATTCATTATATATGATAATACCTATAAACAAATATGAGGGTCAGAAGGTTAATGTAAGATAAAGTTTAAACACCTCAAAGTTTCTTTTAAACACTCTAAAATCCTATAGTGCTATCTACAACAAGGTCAATAATTATCATTGTTTGGACCTAATGAGTGGATTAAATGATTGATACTAAGCTATGATTACTTTATGCACTAAGAAACACAATATTGATAGGATAAGCATCAAGGTATGCATATAAGATTAGGTTACACTCACCAAATACACTCTCAGTCTGTATAGGTTGCCCAAAAGGCCCACCTACAGGTAGATAGTGAACTTCTTGATGTTTTAATGGTTTTTAATGGGAATTAAATGTATGATATAATTAAAACATAAATTTTTTCACATCAATAAATTCAAGGAAATGTTTCTAAACATTACAAGCAAATGTAATTAAAATAAGGAAACCTACAACATGGGTCAACAAGCATGTGTCTCAGTCAGAGGGTAATAGAGGTGATTTTAGGGTGATTAAGACATGAGTATGAATGAAACAAGCATAAATAATTTAAATAAGGTATTTATAATAATAATTTAAATTTTATATGCTGTAATGGAGTTGATTAGCACCCATAGGTACTCCATTGTACTGAAAAGCATACACCTATAGGCAGTGAGTTGGGAACATGACACTCTTGATACTAAAAAGGTAAAAACCTAATTATAAATAGCCTATATGATTTTAAAAGGAATTTTGGAATAAATTTTAGTTCTTTTTTAATTTTTTTATATACCTAAAACACTCAAGAACACCTACAGGTGTCTTTTTAAATGAGGAAACATAGTCCCTTTCCATTCACCCCCACACAGTCCTTGTTTAGTTAGTCTGCCTTGGAAAATGAGAGATATTTGGGGTTTAAAATTAAAACAAAGGAGTAAAATATTTAAAATATATTATTTGTGACAAGATAAAACTATATAGTCATTCATTCCTTCCTTGGATAGGGAACAATACCCCTCTATTCTATCTTAGAGGTAAAACACTCTTGAGGAGCAATAAACCATTTAAGGAGTATGAAGGAGGAGAGAGTGATTAAATGATCTAAGGGATGATTATACCACTAAAATATTATTTTTATAGTTTATTGTGTCCATTTAAATAGTTTTGAGGCATCTATGAGGGACATAAACAAGTTACATACAATACACTTTAAGAACCCTGCATAGTTTGCACTCTGAGAAGTATATTTTGGAAATGGAGGAGGTTGGAGGGTCTAAAATCCATACCAAGGGTTAAAAATTGGTACATGGCATGAATATGAGTCTATTAATCTCATAAATATTTCAAATGGTTTGATAAAATAGGTTAAGTACCCCCTATTTTGTCTCAAATAGGGGGTACTTTCCCCATTTACAAGCCCTGTAATTGTGAGGTTTGGAAGAAAAATAGTGAAGGAAAGGTTAGTTTGACACCATAAATATATTTTTATAGTTGTAAAACATAAATTAAAATATTAAAAAAACTTAAAATAAGGAAGAGATCCAACATATAGTATAAAGTGTAAAAGGTTTTAGGCAAGCATAAAGAGAGGGATTAGCCCTAGCGACCAAATGTGAGACCATTTCCACTTTTGGATCTAAGTATGTTTTCTACTATATTGAAAAATTTCTAGGGTGTCAATATAGAGATGTTAAATCACCTAGTTTTTAGGTAAATCTATGAGGAGTCATTTTAGGATTTAAGGACAACACAAGCCTGTCAGGAATGACTAGGCCTAAGATCCAAAAAGGGGGTCAACTTCAATTTTGGCTCAGGTTTGGAATTAAAACAAATTTTTTCATGTTTTTTAGTTCAATACAGAGGTGATAAATATTTTGGTTTTCATAAAAATCATAAGAAGTTATTTTTTAAGCCCAAAACCAACTTAGACCTGAAAAAATAAGGAAACAAGCTGAATAGGTCAAGTTATGATGCTCATATATTTTTGGAAGATTTGCATGGGATAAAAAGGAGTTAAAATATGTTATTAAGGTTATTTAATCCCATATTATTTTAATTTTTTTGTAGGTTGAATGTTAGATCTTTATGAACCAACCTTAAGAGTGAAAACAAGTTAAAACCCTTACAAACCCTCCCTAGCAAATAGTTTGTGAAAATGGAGTTGGAGATGTAATATAATGAGATAGTTAGAATATAATACCTATTATAAATTTTAAAATACTCCCTTAGTATACTTCACATGCTAGCTAGATATACAAAATTATATGGATATAGTACAAAATAGGGTTTTCTCACTATTTTGTGTGTTTTATAGGTTGTACAAGGTTTAAAGAGATGAAAATAACATGATGTAAATATTAATACTTAATATGAATCAAAATATCACTTTAATTCCTTGATATAAATTATAAGTTCCCCAACTAGGTGATTTAACTCAGCCAATTAAATCTGGCATATTGGACAAGCTAGTGAAGAAGATAGAAAACTTCAAGTGATCTCATTTTAAGGTGTGTCTAATGATTATAGGGCCATGGAGGGTATTATAAAATGTAATTAACTCCACCCCATATACTTTCATGGCTAATTTATTCCTTTTTTAATCCAAGTGTGTAGGGTGCATGAAAGAAGTTCTTTTTGGACTACAGAGGATGATTGATCCTTCCCAATTGATTATAAAAGATCAAGAATGAAACCAATGCATGGAGATTTATTTATAATTTCCATAAACTTAATTAAAATCATCATACATTGTCTAAATTAGTTACAAGTCGTTCAAACAATCCTAATCATGAAGGCAATTTTTATGTACAAAATGGAGAGTTTTCTTGACACTTTTCATGAATATTGTGACTTATATTGACACTTTTAGCTCCTAAAATTTCATGGTTCATCCCATTTCCTTATCACATTCACAAATAAATCTTTGTATCGACTTTACAAGTGTCCTTTTGGCTCTTTAACTTCTTCTTATTCTCTCTCTCACAAGTTTTATAAGAACTAGCCATTTTGGCATTGTATGGGATGTTCCACTTGAGTATGGTGAAACCCTACTCATTTGTATAATTTTTTTTAAATAAAATTACTAATTTTTACCTCTTACATAACTATTCATAGTGTGATTTACTTTAATGTTAAAGTTTCTTACTGAAGACTATGGATTCCTTAGCAAGTTATCATATTCTCTCACCTATTTGTAGATTCTTGTAGGGCATGTGAAGTGTTCCAATAAATATAAGAGTTTAATTGAATTAATCTATTCATTAATTCCATTCAAGGACTCTTTTATAGTACTCATATCCTAATACATTCTTCCATAGCCTCATAAGGTAACATTGATGTAAGGAGACTTAGATTGGAAAAGTGTATGTTTTGGTTAGTTTCTTGGTCCCAAGTATAACATACATATGGTTGGAATTCATCAATAAATTTGGTGTATCACCCCCTTTATATATTTTTTTCAATTATCTTTGTCCCTTTTCGCCCACCAAGTTTAGTAGTAGTAGCAATCCAAAGTGGTACATCAAAGGAGCTAGCCTTATCTAGAGATTCACCTCATTCCATAGGTTGTCCACAAGCCTAGAGGTGATTTCATTGTTCCAATTGGATAAGGAGTGATTTTAATCTCCTAAAAGGGTGAAAATATAAGTGAAGATAGTTTTTGGCACACCTAGTGGGACTCTTGTTCTAAGAGATTGAGAGATTTTTGTTGTTGTCTCTCAACAATCAACTTTTGAAGGCATCTTTTCAAGCATCAATGGTGACTCTAAAGACACATAATATAGCCAAATATCCTATTTTATCCTTTGAATATTGATGGTAACATGTTTTCTTTGTGTTCTTGCTTTTAATGAAGATCTATGTCTAAATTTGGTGTTGATTTATTGTTTACACAAGTTGATGAGACATTTCAATCTTGTGCCATTGCCTATCAATAAGAACAAGTCCTTGGTCAATATTTTAATAACCCTTACCATCCCAAATATGACTTTAATTAGCCTCAATATGATCATATCCAACCCATACATGATCCTTACTAGTCCTATAGTTAGCCTTCTCAATGTCTTGTTACTAGTCAACCTAATACTTCCTCTAATCAGCCCATTTCAACCTTCAAACAAGCACTTTTGGGTTATGAAAGGTATATGTTAAAGATTGATAATCTAAGGGGACATGGTCAAGGGATTCCTAATAATTCCATCCATTAAGTGAGAAATGCACTAGATTTAGTCAAGAAAGAGTGGGTACCTATTGAAAGATCCAATTGGTAAAGGCTCACGAGTGATATGCTAAATGTGAGTGGTTTGATTGTATCTTTGGAAGAGAAGATAAACATTCATGAGAGGCAACCTTACCAAGTCTATCAAGCTTCATATCTACTTCCCCAAGTTCCCTAACAACCATGCATGACCATTACTCATGAGTCAAATCAAGTCTATCAAAGTCATTCTTTTCCCAATCAATTAGAGGAGATAGTTGAAAAGATAAATCTTGTGTTTGAGGAAAATATTGATAGGCAAATTGACTTGGAAAATATGCATATGCAACAGTCCATGTTGGCAGCAAAGGAAGTGGAGTTTAGACCCTCATTTCCCTCTCACGTTACATCCCCACCAACTTGAAAGGAGACTCATAATTCCAATGTCCTAAGTTGGAGTAAGATAGTGGAGTCATGGGGAAAGGAGAAGGATAAAAGTCTTGATCGAGTGTGAAATTGAGAAGACATATAATCCTGATATCCTAAGCTAGAAAAAAATAGTAGAGTCATGGGAAAAAAAAACAAGATGGAATTATTGTCAAAGAGTTTGAAGTGGAAAATGGAGTTGATATTTTTCAAGTCCCTCCCACCCTTCCTCAAGAGGCTTCTTGTGTTCCATGGCAGCCCTCATGCACTCCTTATCCTCATGATAATTCATATGAGATTCAAAAGAGAATTTTCTAAGAGAAATTATCCAATAAAATAGAGGAGATAGATAAAAAAATGAAGCTACTAAGTCAAGGTGTAATGGAAGGTTTAGACCAAAGAAAATACCCTATGCCTAAACACATCCCATATCCCCTCCCTCAATATCTTCCTAAATATCCTCCCACCTTACATTATCAATCTAATTTGGAGTTATATGTGCCACCTCCACCAACTAGTTCATCTTTTCCTTACCCCATCACCCTTTGCCTTGATGTACATGTGGTATGGGAAACAAAGGAGGATCAATTAATTGATAAAGGAAGATAACTCTTTCTTGAGGAAAACTTACCTCCTTGGCATTCTCATTAGGATAGATCACATGATTTCAAGATGCCTAGACTTGGCATCACCATATATATTTCAACACTTGACAAAAAAAAATTAGATTATGACATCTTAAGTTCAATTTGAAATCCCTCAAGAAGTCTTAAGTGATGAAGAGAAGGTAATATCTTGTGTTGAATCTCTTTTCTTGGTTGATGATGAAGAATTTTTTCTTTGTGTTGAAGAAACTATCTTGAGAGAAGCAAATTAAGAGGAAAATGCTCAATCCATGGATGATAAAGAAGACCTAATGAGTGTCTATGAGGAATAAATCACCATAGGGACTCCCTATGGTGAACAAAAGGGAAATTCACAAGATTTTGCCTCCATATTTGATGTGGAATATGCCATCAAGAAGGGATAACACTTTCAAGCCATCCCTCAAGAAGTGGTAGTCTTGAGAGAGTTTCATGAGATCAAAATAAAGGAATTAGTACTTAAATATGATCTAATCAAAGATAAAGAAAAGGTGATTTCTTGTGTGGAGATTTTAGATTGGTTTGATGAGGAGGAAATGATCATTAATTATTTTCTCACTTTACAAGATACCATGGATATTCAAGGACAAGTTCTTAATCAGATTTAAGATGACTTGTTTGAAATCATTGAAGCAGGATATAATCCTCTTCAAGGAGGCTATGAGTTGGTCAAAGGTGGATAAGGCAACATTTGTACTCAAGTAATTATGTAAAGGGAAAACAATCTTTCAAATCTATCCTTTCAAAAAGCATACACATTTCATGACTACATGTTTGATATCATCAAGATTTTCTATCACCCTTTCAACCATTTGGGAGAAAAACATCAGCTCTTGAAAGATGAAATAAGCTTCTATTGGCCTCAATATTCTACTACTCCTCTTGAAGCCATGTCTACTGAGAAGATACGAGTTGATCATGAGGTGAAGAGTGGGTAGTAGTATGAAGTATGTGAACATGTTCAAGAGGAATATGTCTTCATTAGATACCTATTTAAAGATTATCTACTTAAGATAAAATTGATTGAAATGCTAGGGAAGAGGTCTGAACCACAAAGTATTCAATACAAAGATAAGTATGCTTGATACTATGTTTCATCTCACCATAAGGATGATTCAAGAATTTTTCCATTTGATCCAAGAAAAGAGGTATATTTAGTTTCTATTTGTGAATAATAGGTTGTTTCCTAATTCCCATAAGTGCTTGGATAATGTGTGTGTGTGTGTGTGTGTTTGCTTTCCTTGTTGTGTGTGTCCTTTGTTTTGTGTGGTTGAGGTAGTCATTAGTTGTCTTGACTTGGTCAAGGTTTATAGTCAATGGTCAAATATTTTATTATTTTTATTAGAACTAAGATGATTTCATAATCCCAATGGACTAATAAGGCTACTAGTCTAGTTAGTATACCAGGTGTGTTACCTCTATGAGTCACCAATTTATTTACTAAATTTAACTTTTAAGTCAAATTAGGGTACCCCTAGTAAAAATCTAGACATTTTAGGATTATAAAAGGGTATAATATATTTTCATGAGGTGTTTTATAGGTTAATTGATATCAAATAATGCTATATTAGCTTTAGTCAATTAGTTTTTATGTCTTTATATCATTGTTGGGTCATTTGAAGGGTCAAAAAGTGCATTTAATGCTTTATATGGGTTTATTGGGAAATGTGAAACTATAAAATTGTGATGTAATTCCCCATCTGTCATTATAAGTCTTAGATAACTATTTTTAACTAAAATATGGTAGGCTGTTCAGACTAAATTCAGCTTTCTTGGAAAAGAAAGATAAAGTGGCATTTGTATGGCCTCCTTGGGAAGGTACCACTTGGAAAAAGTATAAATGTGACTCTTTGACTTCCCCACACTCATATCCAATTTTTTTTTATTTGGAGATGTCATTTATAAGCCAAAACTAGTTTTCTATATTTTTTCCATTCTTGACACACAAAACTGACTTGCAAGTTTGTACTTGGTACGATCAGTAGGAGTTTCAAGTCAAATGGTTTTAAGAGATTTTATTATACTTAGGGAGATAAATTTTCATATAAATAAGTTTGAGAATTATGAATTTTTCTTTATGCATCATCTATTTGAAGTTGATCTTCTAAAACTACTTGGTAATATGTGTACCCTATCAATTTTCCCTTGGTTTTAGAAATTTCATACAAAAAAATTATTCACATTTGTTCAAAATTATTTTGGACTCATTTTATAAAAATTATCATGATTTTTTTTAAGTTTAAAGTTGTTTTGATGAGCTAATATCCTCAAGTTTTCAAAATGGTCCATTCTATGTTGTTGGTAGGCTTCCATTGTCTTCTAGTTTTTCATGATTTTTAAATGGTCATAGGGGGTTATGATAGTGTCATTTTCATGTTTTAAAGGTTATATATTTTCCATTAACCTTTAATTTTCATTATAAAAAGAACACTGTATGAGTTGGCAACTATGACAACCATACAATCAGCCTATCTTATGATTATCATACAAAATTAGTCATGGTAAACCACATGTATATAACCTATATGTAATTTTTATATAATATTGATGGAGGTTTAAAAATAAATGGTCTTTTTTTTATCATCATTAATTAATGAGCCAAGTTTTATTTGATAAAAAAGGAGGAGATGTGCAATCATTTGCAACTTTTGCATATAGTTAGCCATTAACATGTATCTGCAGGTATTCAGATCAATATCATGATAATAATGAATAATTAGTGATTATATAAACCTCTTTGAAGTTTTATGATTTTTTTTTAGTGCATTAAAATAGGTATAGAATCTATTTTAAAATCTAATTCATACTCACTACCTAATTTCACTTTGTTGCCTGCATGCTTTTAAGGTGCACTTACAAGTGACTTGGTAGAGAAGTCAAGGAGCCTTTTGTGTTTTTAGTCTTAATTTTTAAGCTCCCATTAAAGTTATAAGAAGTCTTAATTTTTAAGCTCCCCTTAAAGTTATAAGATGAATAAAACTTCATTATGGACTCCTTTGATGAGGTATAATGTCAAATGGAAGGACAACCATGCTATAAAGGGATGATGACTATGTTCAGACCTATTTTTCCTAAATAGGCAAAATAGAGGCCCTTGAGATTTTTGGAGATGGAATACAACATGTTGGAAAAGATACTAATACATTTAAACTAAAAAATCATTTATTACTTATATATGATAAGACATGTACAAAATATGAGGGTCAGAAGGTCAATGAAAGATGAAGTTTAAAAACCTCAAAGTTGCTCTTAAACACACTAAAATCCTGTAGTGCCATCTATAACAGGGTGAATCATTATCATTGTTTGGACCTAATGAGTGTATTAAATGGTTGAGACTAAGATAGTATGACTTGATTCACTAGGACACACAATATTTATAGATTAAGCATCAAGGTATGCATAGAGAAATATTTTTCACTCACCAAATAAACTCCTAGTATGTACAGGTTGCCCAAAAGGCCCACCTACAGGTAGATAGTGAACTTATTGATGTTTTAATGGTGTTTAAGGCGAGTTAAAGGTATGATATATTTTAAACCTACATTTTTTCACCTTAATAAATTTAATAAAAGTTTTCTAAACACTAAAATCAAATGTAATTAAAATAAGGAAACCTACAACAGGGGTCAACAATCATGTGTCTTAGTTAGAGGATAATAAAGGTCCTTTTAGGGTGATTAAGACATGAATATGAAACAAATAGGCATAAAAATTTGACATAAGTTCTTGGTAACAATCATGTAAAGTTTATATGACATATTGGAGTTTATTATCACCCATAGGTACTCCCTTATACCAAAACACATACACCTACAAGCAGTGAGTTGGGAACATGGCACTCTTGATACTAAAAAGGTAAAAACCTAATGATAAAAGGAATATATGATTGAAAAAGTAATTTTGGAATATAATTTAGGTATTTCTAATTGTTTTATTGACTTAAAATACTCAATAAAACCTATAGGTGTCTTTTCAAATGAGGAAACAGAGTCCCCTTACATTCACCCTTACACAATCCTTGTTTAGCTAGTCTACCTTGGAAATTAAGAGAGATTTGGGGTCAAGAATTGAAACCAAGGATTAAAATATTTCATATAGATTATTTTGGAAAATATAAAATTATAGATGCATTCATTACTTTTTTAGACAGAGAACAATACCCCTTTATTCTATCTCAGAGGCAAAACACTCTTGAGGAGCAATAAACCATTTAAGGAGTATGAAGGAGGAGAGAGTGAGTAAATGATTTAAGGTATGATAATAAAACTTAAATATTATTTTTATAGGTTAATTATTCCATTTAAATAGTGTTAAATCATCTATGAGGGACATAAACAAGCTACATATAGTACACTTTAGGAACATTGCATAGTTTACACTCTGAGAAGTTTGTTTTGGAAATGAAGGAGATTGGAGGGTCTAGAACCCTTAAAAAGGGTTAAAATTTGGTACATGACATGAATATTAGTTTATTAATCTCCTAAATCTTTAAAATGGTTGATAAAATAGGAGAATTACCTATTTTTTTGTCTCAAATAGGGGGTACTTTTGCCATTCACAAGCCATATAGTTGTGAGGTTTGGAATCAAAAGAGTGAAGAAAAGGTTGGTTGTACACCATAAATATATTTTTATAGTTTTAAAACATCCATAAAATATTAAAAAAACTTCATATAAGGAATAGATACAATAAAGAGGTCTAAAATGCAAAGATTGTAGGCAAGCATAAAGAGAGGGATTTGGCCTAGTGACCAGATGTGAGGCCATTTACACTTTTGGATCTAAGTGTGATTTATAATATATTTAAAAATGTATATTGGGTAACTATAGAGGTATTAAAGAACCTATTTTCTATTTAAATTTATGAGAAGTCATTTTAGGCTTCAACGACAACACATGCATGCTAGGCATGACTAGGCCTAGCATCCAAAAAGGGGGTAAAATTTAATTTTAGATTGGGTTGGGAATTAAAATGAGATTTTTAATGTTTTTTAGGTAAATATTTATTAGGTTTTGGTTTTCATAAAAAGCACAATAATTCCTTTTTAAGCCTAAAACCAACACAGACATGTAAGAAACAAGGAAATAAGTTTGATAGGTCAAGTTGTGATGCTCATATATATTTGGAGGATTTACATGGGAGATAGAGGAGTAAAAATATGTTTTTAGGGGTATTTAATCCTATATTTTCTAAATTTTTTGGTAGGTTGGATGCCATATCTTTATGAACCAACCTTAAGAGTGAAAACAAGCTAAAACTCTTACAAACCCTCCCTAACAACTAGATTATAAAAATAGAGTTGGGTATGAAATATAATGAGCTATTTGGACTAGAATAAATTTTATAACATAAATATGACTCCATAAATATAATTCACATTCCATATAAATATATGAAACTATATATACATAGTACAAAAAAAGGTGTTCTCATTATTTTGTGTGTTTTATAGGTTGTATGAGGTTTCAAGACATTAAAATCACATGGATGGAAATATTAAGACTTAATATAAATCCCAATATCAATTTAATTCCTTGAAACAACTTCTAAGTGACAAAACTAAGTGATTTAATTTAGCCATTCAAATCTAGCATATTGGATAAGCTAGTAAAGAAGATGTAAAACTTCAAGTGAGCTCATTTTAAGGTGTTAATGATTATTATATGGACACGGAGGGTATTTAAACATGTCATTCACTCCCTCCCATGTAATTTCATGGATAAATAATTTCTTTTTGGAAGACAAGTGTGCAAGGTGCATGAAAGGAGTTCTTTTTGGACTACAAAGGATTATTGCTCCTTTCTAGTTGATTCCACAAGACTATAAATTCAAAAAAAGCATGGAAAAGCATGTATGATATCCCTAACTTTCACTCCAATAATCATACATTTTCCTAATTAGTTACAATATTTTCAAATAGGCCTAATCATGAAGGTAGTTTTTTTGTGCAAAATGGAGAACTTTCTTACCACTTTTCATAAATATTATGACTTAAATTGACACTTGTATCTCCTAACCTTGTATGTTTCATCCCATGTCATTCTCAAATTCACAATTAACTCCTTTTATGGGCTTGACAAATGTCCTATGACTCTTTAACTTCTTCTTCTTCTTTCTCTCATAAGTTTTATAAGAATTAGGCATTTTGGCATTATATGGGATGCTCCACTTGAGTATGGAAAATACATAATAATTTGTATAACTTTTATTCAATAAAATTACTAAGGTTTACCTATTTTATGACTATTCATAGTTTTATTTACTTTAATGTTGAATTTTCTTAGTGAAGACTATGGATTCCTTAGCAAGTTGTCATATTGTCTCACCTGTTTGTAGCTTCTTCTTACAAGTCACATGATGTTTTACAATAAATTTCAAAGTTTAAGTGAGTAATTCTCTTCATTATTACCATTCAAGGACTCTTATCTAGTTATCCTATCCTAATACATTTTTCCATAACCTCATAATGTAGCATTGATGCAAGGAGACTTAGATTGGAAAAGTTTATGTTTTGGTTAGTTTCTTGGTCTCAAGTGTAGCATACATATGTTTGGAATTCATTAGTAAATTTGGTGTATCACCTCCCTTAGATTATTTTGTTTTCATTTATCTTTCTCCCTTTTCACCCCTAAGTTTAGTAGTAGTAGCAATCTAAAGTAGTACATTAAGGGATCTAAACCTATCTAAAGATTCACCTCATTCCTTAGGTTACCCACAAGCCTAGAGGTTATTCCATTGTGACACTTGGATTAGGAAGGATTTTCATCTCCTTAAAAGTTGAAAATCCAAGTGACAATAGATACATGAAAATAATTTTTTCTCACATTTGATTACCTTGGAAAGGAGTAGCCAATCAGATTTGAGTTGAACAAGAGCCAAAGATGAAGTATTTGATTATATAATATAGTGATAAAAATAAGAGAGTTAATTTTTCATCCTCAAATTTAGGTGTTTATACATTTACTAAAAATCATGAACCTCATGAACTATAATTTGAAGGTCCTTCACAATTGTGAACTCTTCATTTCGATAGAGATATATCCAACGAAGACTTTGGTGTCAACATAGCCTTGACCAAGCCAGATGGGAAATAATATCTTATTGAATATTTTTTATAACTCCCTTTCACAAAAAATTAGGATAAGTATGAATCTATTATTTTGGGCTTCTAGTTTGTGCTAAAACACGATGTCAAATAGCTATTAATATTTGGAAATTAAAAGCTAGTTGTCAACCAGATTAAAAGTAAATATAAGTGAAAATTTTCATAGTTAAAAAATTATAAACAAATGTATTATAAATTAAATGATTCATTTAAGGAATTCAACATCAATTTTATTTTTAGGGAATAAAATTAGATGGTAAATTCATTGGCCACCTTGGTTGTCAATTTAGCACCACTCTAGGAATCTAGAATGCAATTTTTTTTTGTAGAGATGGTTCCTTTCTCCTGAGTCCTAGCTAATGTGAATAAATTTTAGCTGTTTGATGATGATAAAAATATTGTATGATTTATGACTATTTTTGAAGCCTTTGAATCTCAAATAATAGATGAAAAGGATTTTGAGCATATAAACATAGAATACCTAGGAGATGATGGTATCTTATAGCTCAAAGGGAATTGAATACCTATGGGAATGGTATCATTAGAAAGGTATTTTTAAAAGGATAAATAGGCTAAAAAATATAAATATCCAAAAATAAGTAAATCTGATTTCATCAAATAAAATCTTGGAAATTATGAATAACATTAGTATGTAAACATTGGTTTGAGTGTTTTTAATACTGAGAATCATAAACTAAAAAAATTATTAATATAATTTAAATATGTGATTTATTGGGCATAAAAATATTTAAAAATATATAATCCTATAGTAATTACACATACCATTTCTTTAAATCAAGTAAATAATCCTTTTAGGTAGTGTCAAAGACCAATGAATCTGATTTTAGAGCACCTAATTTAGACAAAATTTTAGAAGCTATTAGACACTAAGATGGTATTCCCAATTATAAATTCCACTTGGTTTTCAAAATTAGTACCTATAAAAAATAATAATGGAAAAAATAGACCATGCATTGATATAAATAACCTAAAAAGAGCATCAAAAAAGGACAACTATCATTTTCCCTCCTTGGATGAAGTAATTCATATAGTTAGTGGGTTTGAGATGATATACTTTTTGGATGGTTTCTCACACTAAAATGAAGTATTAAATACTAATTTCACCACCAAGTGGGGTAATTTTTCATATCAAAGGATATATTTTATCCTAATTAATACATGAGTAACTTTACAACATGCTATGGACTTCACCTTTAAAAGACTCATTGGTAAATGCATCATCATTTATATGTATGATGTTAATATGTTTTTAAATAATAAATATGACCATGTGACTCACTTACAAAAAGTATTTTAGAGGTACAAGAGATATGGAATGCCAATAAATCCAAAGAAGAGTATATTTGGAGTTATAAAGGGAAAAATGCTAGGTCAAGTCATTACCAAAGATGGGATTTTCATTGATCCATAATGAATCTATACCATTTCAAAGATAACACCTCCTAATAGTAGGAAAGAACTAAATTATTTCTTTAGCAAGATAAACTTTGTAATAAATTTAATTTCTAAATTATAAAATATGGTCAAGCTATTGAATTCCTTGTTAGAGAAATATGTTAAGATAGAGTGGACAACTTAATCCAAGAAGACATTTTAGGATATCGAGACTATTATCATTCAAGCTCTAGTTTTGATTAGCCTAGATTTTACCAAAGATTTATGTTTATATTCATTTGATTTAGAACATATTTAAGTAACATTACTCATGTAAAAGGTATATGACATTGAAAATCTAATTTCCTTCAGGTGCACTAATATGAAGGATGTAAAATTGAAATACTCAAATATAGATAAGTAAATATATGCCATAATCAAACCAGTGAAAACATTCAAGCACTATATCCTAGAAATAAGACATATGACATTGTTCCACACCCAATTATCAAGATCACACTTGGCCATACCAAATTAGGTAAAATAAGAGGTATATAAATGTCTAAATTAAATAAAATTGATCTTGAAATTAGACTTACCAAAATAGTACAAATCCAAGGAATCATCCATCTCATGACTGAAACAAATCCACATATTTACATTAAGTAGATAAATAAAACAAAGATAGTTAGAGGTGATTTTTATGCCTACATTATCCACTACTTATTAATAGGTACCCACCCCCTTGAGTTGAATAGAGAGAAAATATGATCCCTCAAGCTCAATTAAACTCATTACATGATCAAAGAACATATTTTTGTATAGGAAGAATTGTGAGAGAATATATTTGAGGTGTGTCTAACTAGAGGAAGATAAAAACATATTAGATAATTTACATCAAAAGATAGTAAATGGACATCTTTTTTTAAATTCTATAGCTCAAAAGATTGCAAGGATATGATACTATTAGCTTAATATTTTCAAGCATGCTCACAATCATGTCATAACATGTCATGAATGTAAAGTATTCAAAAAGAGGGAAGTACATGTAACCTTACCACTAAATCATATGATTGAAGTACATATTTTTTTTTAATGGGGTCTTTAATTTATTAGAATAACCAATCTAAATTCCTTAATAGATAATAAGTTCATTTTAAAAACTACTGATTACTATACCCGATGGCTAAAGGACATGGATACGAAGAATTTAAGAGCTCAAGATGTGATTAAATTTATGGAAGAAAATAAACTAACCAAGTTTAGAAAGCCTACCCCCTTGAGTTGAAAATCGATAAAAGGTGATCCCTTATGCTCAAATAAACTCATTAAATTATTAAAAAGGGAGTTTTATACATGAAGAGTTATGAGGGCATCTATTTCACATGTGTTTTTAGAGAGGAAGATACAAACATATTAGATAATTTGCATCAAAAGAGAGGTATCATACTTCCTTATGGAAATTCTATAACTCATAATATCCTGAGAATAGGATACTATTACCTGACTATTTTTAAGGATGATCACAATCATGTTAGAACATGCCATGAATGTCAAGTATTCACAAAGAGGAAATTATATATATCCTTGTCACTACATATTTTTATTTAAGGATATAATTTTTCTCCATGGGGTCTCAACTTTATTAAATTAACTAATCTAAATTCATCATCAGAGAATAAGTTCATTTTAACAATTACTAATTATTGTAGATGGAAAGAGGTGAAGGATATAAAGAACTCCAAATCTTAAGACGTGATTAAATTCTTAGAAGAAAACATACTAAATAGGTTTGGAACACCATGTTATTTAGTATGTGAAAATTTTAAAACCTTTAAATCTATAAAATTTATTGAGTAGGCCTACAAAAATCAAATTACCATCAAATTTTCTTCTAATTATTATCTACAAGGGAATGGAGTTGTTAAGTCAACTAACAATAATTTTATGGATGTCAACAAAAAATAATCACAATAAAAACAAAAAGAATGGAATATAGTATTAAAATATGAACTATGGGTGAACAAAATAAGGCATAAACAAGCTCTCAAGACTTCATCATTATTGTTAGTGTATGAACAACAACTTGTGTTTCCCATTACTCTCAAACTATTAATGTATCAATACATTTAAGAGTATATATGAGAAGATTAGATAGTTAAATCAAGTTTAATAATATATTCCAAATAAAAGGCACATGATATAAGCCTTTGAATATCTTTAGAAAACATTAAGACACTATCAAGAGGTGGTTCAATAAAAGATCTAAAATCAAATCTTTCAAGATTTCAAACTTAGTGATTTTATGGGATAAGGTACATGACAAGAAAGGACAACATGAAAAGTTTAATCCTTTATGAATTAGGCCATATCAAATCTTTGAGATTTTTCATAACAAGTTTTTTTCAATTAAAGGACCTCTGAGGTAATGATTTTGATATTCTAGTGAATGGGTAGTTTTTAAGACATTATTTCATGGTTGTTCCAGCTAAAAAATGCTTTTAAATGACTATGAGTTATATATTAGTGATAAGAGTAGATTAAAAATATTTATTTCCTAGATTATAATTCCAATTTTATTATATTATTTTCGATGATTTGTTTATTAGTTCTTGCTTTCATAGGATATATTTTCCATTTCTAACATTTCCTATTTTCTATAATAGTTGTTTTACTTTCATAGTTTAGTTTGTTTAAATCTAGAATAATCCAATGGTTTTATGATTTCATAAATATTATCCTAACAAAGGGGGAATAACTTAAAATAGTATATGTGTGAAATAGCCTTAGTGCATTTGGAGTTATCTAATAAAGGTATGTGTCATACTTGAGAAGAAAGTTTTATTTGAATAGATAATTTTATCCAACTACTAAGGGTTTCTCTAATGTTTTCATTGAAATTTTAGAAACACTTATCATTATAAAATATTAATTACATACTCACATATTTAAAAATTGTTTGAGAGATAATACACAATGATTAAAGTCAAAGAGTAAATAAATATTTGATTTAAGATAAATTCCATTCTTATAGACCCAACCAATGGTGGTTCACAACCTTTTTTCCAAGAAAGGTTTAAACAAAATGGGCACTCATGGAATAGGTTTGAATCAAGTATCTCTATTAGGTAATGGGTGCCCACCTATTAGTAGATCAATGCTTAGGTGGAATCAAAGGTATCTCTATTGAGGCTATGGAGTTTGGCTTACAACATAGCAATTTTTGGCTTCCCTTATTTTAGTAATTAAAAGATAAGTTCTTTGGGAAAATAAGATCAATAAAATATTCAAATTTGACTATCTCTTTGATAAAACTCTCATGATAAGGAGGAATGAACATCCACAAAATCATACATGGTCTAAATATTGAGAAGGCTTAGTATGTTGCATGATTGTGTTTGGAGTCTCTTTCAATTTTATAGTTTATTTCTTTTTTTAGTAAATTTTGAAGTTTTATATGATAAAATTATGATTATAGGTTCTAAAATTCTTTGGATTATTTCCCCACTAAGTCATCATTTGTTATGACCAACACACCCCACCTTTTAAAAAAATTAGATGTGAACCCAATTTTCATTCAAAGATTTCATGATCATATCCTATATATTGGATGTTCAAATCTATCTTTCATGAAAATGACTTTGATTTCTCAAATTGTTATTCATTTATATTGAAATAGCTATAATAAAGTCTTTACTACTAAATTTTTTAAGGTCTCAAAATCAATTGATATCTTTTATATCATGTTAAATTTTGGCTAAAAGATGTTTTGTTTGGATATCTTATACCATGAATTTTAAATTTTTAAAATATGACTATTGAAGGGTTTAAATTATTTTTAAACAAGATATTTTATGAATCCTTTAAGCATTTTTAGTGTCAATAGTCAGGATTCATAAATGTTGATTATGATTTATTTTACTAATAGACTAACCTAATACCATGGTCAAATTTATTTCTATGTATAAGTATATAGGCTAGCCTTGACATCATTAGATATTAACATTCATCTCCATTTGGCTTCTTTGCTCATTATATTCAAATTTATAAGCATACTATTCACCCGAGGATGTGAGATTAATCCATGCATCACAATAAAACTTATCCTTAGTTTGTAGGTCCAAGATGTAGAATTTAAAATAATCCAAGTGCCTAACTAAGTGAGATCATGCCATGTGTCTTCATCCCAAAGACACATAGACCCTTTAATAGTCATACTTTGAAATTTTTCAATCCTTATGTCATCATCTTAGAGATACATGAATAAAAATTTAGTACATAGTTTTTAGTGCTTCACTATCCTTCAAATGAGCGATAGCCATACACATGGCACAATCTCATAAACTTGTGGCATACATGATCAAAGTACATAGTCAAAAATTTAGGACCATATTAAGTAGTTAAAACCATCGACATGTCACCATCTTAGTAATCTATGACTTGCTAGAGCATAATACAAAGGTCAAAGCTCAAACAAGTGACAACTATCCATGTGGCACAATCTCAGTGATCTATAGTCTAGCATAAGAAGGTATATGGTCAAAATTAAAATAATCTACAATGAAGATATATTTATCTAAATGTCATAATTATGCTAATTCATGTTGTAAATAGTGCATTGCAAATATTTTCATATGTTGGGTAATAGAATCTCCAATATCTTTCTAATTGTCATCATCATGAGGACCCACAACCAAAGAGGTAAAGTACAAAGGATAGGATTTTGCACCCATTAGATGATCCATATGTTTCCATGTGTCTATGATCAGGTAAAGTAATTATAAATGAACATAATTATCATCTAAGGTAATATATGAAGGCACATAAAGAATGCATTTGTCATGTTATGATGATGAGGCACCCAAAAGTAGTGAAAATATGCCACATGGTAATAAAAAATCTCATAAAGGTTGAATATTCAAAAAATCAAATTCAAATAAGGAATGAATAATAGGGTAACTAAGTAAAATCCATTATTTGTATTTAATTTACATGAATTATCAATCTAATGCCTCAATTCTTAGAGCCAAAAAATTTTCGCATATATTTCATTTTAAAAGCATGATTTATCACATCAACCTCTTAATATTTTATGTATTATAATAATTTTAACTCTTTAGTATACTTCAAGTTTTCCAAATAACTTAAATTACCTACACAATTTTAATAGCCTCATCATCTCTCACTTTTCCTCCCTCTACATATTCCAATGTGGGAATGACTAAATACATGAACATACCATTTGATTTAGCAACACTTGAGCATTAATTAAAACATTATTTTACCATATGGATATAAATGGATGCTACAAAAACATAACAAATAAAGGATGAGACATCTATATTTAAATCAATATACAAGGATGACATTCCACCCATTAAATCATTTGGCCTACATAATGCTAAGACTAAGCTAGAGGTAATGCCCTTCAATGATTTGATTTATGATTTATTTCTAAATGGGAAATTCTAAATAAAAATATTTCACCATTGGCTTAATAAAACCCATGTGGCCTATATTGGTGTGAATTCATTTGATATATAATATAGGCTTCATTTTACTAAGATAATGCATGGACAAGATATTGTGAATTCATGGTTGGTCATAAATTCAATCAAGGATATATCGAAACAATTCATAATGCATGAATAATGGGAATTATCAATTTTTAAGGATATGAAGATTGTATATTTATATCACCTATGAGGCAAATAGTCTTAAGGCCCATTTTTTAAGGTTCAATCCAAGTGGCTACTCATATTTTTTAGGTGGAAAGGGAGGGAAATATGTATAGAAATAATGAACAAATTATTCAATTAATAACTTTTTTGAATGATAAGGTAGCCAACATAGATACATTGAATGTGATATTTAATGATTCAATGATTATTCATGATAAGTTGATGGCCAAGTTACCATTCTTGTTCAAAATATCTATCATTTAATATGAGATGATTAAGATTGATTTTTAAGTGATGCATGATTTGTACAAGTGATTAGAGGCACTCAAATAGGATAATATTTTGATACGTACATCTACTATATCTCGGCCACATCCAAGTACACTAACTTAGTTTCTAGGTTATACTATAGAGAAAACATATAAAGGGACTAATTTTGTGATAATATCAACTATAGTTCTACCAGTGCCTCTATCAACTCTAGTTAAAACTCCAATTTTAACTATGACTACATTGGTTAACATTACCAACATGTAGGCTCCATTGTCAAGCGGTGCAACATTAACACCTTAATTCATATGTTTTTTTGCATGAATTTTAATATAATTGAGACTCAAGTATTAAATAATTTTTGTACATATATATTATATTATGTTTGATTAATAATATTTATATGTATGCATGCATAATATGCATGGGTTTTGACACCCATTTCTTAAAATAAAGACGTAAATTTAGACTTTGTTTGAGGATGAGGTGTCCCTATCCCGAGCTATATATATTTATATCCTCTACATTTCAAAGAGGATAGTTTTTAATAAAGATCAATAGGAAATTTTGAGGATTATTATACAATTTTGTCTTGATGTGTGTTTCTCTTTCAAACCTTATGATTTATTGAACAAGTTTCATCATAATGGTATTTTATTATTTATATTGTGTAGAAGTGTTTTTAATTTGGTTAATTAGATTGTGTTATAGATAATTTTAATTATATAATCTTATTAATCATAATCACCCACTAAATATATGTACTTGTAATCATACATTGGAAGTAAGCTTGGATTATGAGTATTGAATTTTACTATATTTATTTCCCTGGACTCTTAACTATGTTTGCATGTTTAATGTGCTAATAGAAACATCCAACATGCACTAGTTCCTAATTATTTTTATAATACACAATACAAGGTAAAATTTTAAAGGGTTTCATATATATTTTTGATTCTTCAATCCCTACTTTCCCCTTGACTTTCCATTTTATTTTTATATTGTTCATTTAATCCACATTAGGTTTGAATCTACCCAACCATCTCAAGTAGATGTTGGTTTCTTTTAGATTTCATACATATTAACCATGATAGGTAAATAACCAAATTCTAAGCTATATTCCACAACTAATTTATTTATAAAACTAAATATCCTACAACTCATACCTTGGATTGAAGTTTCTTCATCAATCCTAAAATATTAGAGGCTACCTTGTAGGATTTTGTGGTGTGCATAAAAATCACACACATAATAATTCAATTATTTTGGTGCTAAAAAGAGGGCCTATGTATTTTATAAATAAATATCACTTGATTTTCACTACATATACTGAGAATATTAACAAGGTCAACTTATAACACTTGTCTACTAGTCCAACCCTTGCAGATCTATAAAAGACTTAGGTTAAATAGAGACATCTTAAGGGGACCATGGACTCAATGTTATTTACCAAATAATATATTTCATCTCCATACAAATAATATGTCCCTATCATATTTATTTATTTATTCTATTATTATACCTAGAGTTTTCCAATGTTTTCCTAGAAATTTGGAAAAACATATTCCTTCATTTTCTCCCTCAGGAAGTAGGTATGTTGAAGAACATATAAAGTATTTCAAGGCTATATTAGGTATATTAAACATAGTAAATGAATATGTGGAATTGATACTTTTATAATTTATATTTTAGGATGTTTCTTGTTAATGGTTTATCAATATCCCAGATGATTCAATTACTTCCTAGGACTAGTATCAAAATATGTTTTTGGCACAATTTGGATAAGTCACTAGCCCAAGTATCATATACCAAAATTTTTAAAGAATGAGAAAAGAACCTATTGATCCAATTATATCCTATGAAACATTTAAAAATATGTATATCCAACTTGACATTAACTATAGGGATAATGTTTTGTTATCCCTTTAATTTTACAAAAAATGCCTTAGACTATATGGCAATAGTATTCCTACATAGAGAACTGAATATTACCTCATTGTTGGTAACATATATTGAAGCTATCAAAATTGATATATAGTTGAATCCCCTTTAAAATATTTTTGCATACCCAAAATTAGACCCAACTTTCTAGCCCTTAGTTTTGTTCCAAATTCATAGATCATAATGTTATGGCTCACTCAAAACTAGGTATATACACGTTTACCATTGTCTCATGCCCCACCTAACTAGAACCTTGGTTTTATAAATAATCCTATGTCATCACCTAATAATTAAAATTAAAACCAAGCCTTGATACTAATTAATATTTATACCACACAAGTCATTGTTTTTATTCTAAAAAGTAGAATTAGATGATATCTACTGAATGGTACAAAAGTTAAGAAATGTATTCCTAAAAATGCAAAATCATATGGGAAACACCATGGGATAAAATTTCAACCATAATTTCATGTTATAGAGGTAAAATTGTCCTTTCAAAATTTTTGGTAACAATACATAATAACATCCTCCTAATAGGATGCCTGAAATGAATATATTGAAAGTAACACTACATAATTGGTGTTGAGTTCATAATATAACACAACATGGTGAGTTGGACTATATATAAATCTATACTACTTTTGAAATATTTCATAAGGAAATGGATAGGTATGAATCTTCTCCAAATTAGTCAAATCCAAATTTCTCCATAGCTTCAAATCCTTTTAGTACTAAAATGATGTTTGAGGCATATGAACTCCCATTCCTAGTTGAGGATGAGAATGAAACATAAGAGAATACAAATGAGATCCATGTTTTCTAGTATTTTAAAAGGAATAAAGTTATTATGACTATAATTAAAGTCTAATAGCCTCTAATGACTTTTAATAGCCTCTTGTGACTTTCACACCTATAAACAATAGTGTAATTATTCCTCCAAATACAAAAGCTAATAATAACCCACCCCCTCCAAATGGAAATGATTAACATTAGGTTGGAGATTCACATAATAAGAGTGGATATAATATAGTTGAGGGTATGAATATAATTAAGGATAATATTATTGTTCATGAGATGGATTAGATCATTGATCAAATAGAAATGTTATTTAAAATACTGACCATCAAGCCATTTGTAAGTCCAAAGCTGCACAAACTAATGTGGTTGTTCATGAATTAAAACCTAAGGTAATAAATTTTACCGACTCATAATATTTATAATATATGTGTATATGTTTTTGTTAGATTAAAGTGCTTCAGTTAATGTCATGTCTTCAATTATATTTAACAAGTTAGGGTTGACTTTAGACAATTCAAAGAGGGTAATTTTGTAGCTAGACAAGACTACAATCCCAATCTATAGGGAGCTATTGAATGTTCACATGTAGATGGATTCAAAGACATGTGCCTAATAGTATATAGACATCCTAGTAGTTGACATTACTAAGGATTATTTCCTACTTCTAAGTCATGATTGGTTAAAGACATTGAATGGTTATATGAAATGGATTTCTCTCACATTTAGCTTCCTTGGAAAGGAGTAGCCAATCAGATTTTAGTTGATTGAGAGTTAAAGATTAAGTACCTAATTAAAGAATATAATGTCAAAAATGAGAGGGTTAGCATTGCATACTCACATGTAGATGTTTATATATTTACTATAAATCATGAACCTCATGAATTAATATTTGAACGTCATTCATAATTGTGGACTCTTCATTTTGATGGAGCTAGATCTAAGTAAGAATAAAGTGTCAGCATAGCTTTGATAAAATCAAATGGGAAATAATATTTTTTTACATATAGGTTGAAATTATTTTACACTAATAATATGGATAAGTAAACATATCTTATTTTGGGCTTATGGTTTTTGATAAAACATGATGCCAAATAACTAACTAATATTTGGTAATTTAGAGTTAGTTTTAAACTAAATCATAAGTAAATATCAATGAAATTTTTCATACTTGAAAACTTATAAGAACATATCCTAGGAATTGATTGAGTCATTTGAGGAATTCAACATCAAGGATATTCTAAGGGAAGAAAATTAGATGGTAGATTCACTATCCAACTTAGCTACCAATTTAGAACCACTTTAGGGATCTATAGTGTAGAAGTTTTTTATGGAGGCGGTTCCTTGCCCCTAAGTCATTGATAATGTGGATAATTTTTAGGTATTTGATAATGATCAAAAAAATTATAATTTATAAATATTTTTGGATATTTTGAATCTCCAATAATATATGAAAATTATTTTGAGCATATGAATATATAAGACATGGGAAATGATGGTATCTTATATCTCAAAGTTAATCAAATTCCCATGGGAATGGTATCATTGGAAAGGGAATTTCACGTGGGTCCATATCCTAAAAAAAATAAGTGAATATTATTTCATAAAATAAAATATAGGAAATGATGAACATCCTCAGTATGTAAACATTGGCCTGAGTTTTTCTAATAGTGAGAAACAGAGACTACAAAACTTATTGACATAATATAAAGATGTGATTGTCTGGACCTACAGAGATCTAAAAATAATTTATCCTAGAATAACTACACATTCCATTCCTTTGAATCAAGTAAGCCTTTAAAGTAATGTCAAAGGATAGTTAATCCAATTTTATATCCCCTCATTAAGAATAAATTTTAGAAGCTATTTTATGCTAAAGTTAAATTCCCAATTAGGCATTCCACTTGGGTTTTCAATTTAGTACTTATCAAAAAGAATAATGGTGAAATTAAGTTTTGTGTTGATTTCATGAACATCAATAGAGCATCAGAAGAGGAAAACTATTCTTTTCCCTCCTTAGATGAAGTAATTTATATAGTTAGTGGGTCTGAGATGATGTTCTTTTTATATGGTTTCTCAATCTATAATAGAGTATTACCAGAAGCATATGAAGACTAATTTCATCACCAATTGGGACATTTTTGCATATAAAAGGATGAATTTTAGTCTAATTAATTAATGAGTAACTTTTTAGCATGCCATGGACTTTGTCTTTCAAGGAATCATTGGAAAATGCCTCATCATTTACATGGATCATCTTATTATGTTTTTGAAGAACATATATGACCATGTGACTAACTTTTAGAATGTTTTTAATAGGTGTAGGAGATATGGAGTGTTACTAAATTTGAATAAGAGTAACTTTGGAGTTAAAAAGGGAAAAATACTAGGTCATGTCATTATCAAAGACGGCATTTTATTTAACTCAAGAATAATCCAAGCCATTTCATAGATAACACCTCCTAATAGTAGGAAAGAACTGAATTCTTTCTTTAGTAATATAAACTTTATATGAAAGTTCATTTATTGATTTTTAGATATTATCAAGACATTAAATTCCATGTCGAAGAAAGATGCTAAGATAGAGTGGAAAACTAAAGTCAATAAGGAATTTTAGGATATTAAGAATACTATCCCTTAAGTTATAATTCTTATTATCCTATATTTTACCAAATATGTATTTATATATTCATTTTCTTTAGAACATATCGTAGTAGTAGTACTCATGCAAATGATAGATGATAGTTAGAATCTAATTTACTTTATATGTACTAATCTAAAGGATGTATAACTGAAATTTTTAATTATAGATAAGTAAATATTAAATAATTAAATAAATTTAGGAACTATATCCTCTAAATAAGACATATGCCATTTTTCCATACCTAGATATCAAGATCACACTTGTCCAAGATGAATTAGGTGAAAGAAGAGGAAAATGGATGGGAAAATCACATGAGTTTGATCTTAAAATCTAACCCACAAAAATAGTATGAGGCCAAGTCGAAGCATTCATATCATGATTGAAATAGATCTATTATTCACATTGATTAGATCAATAAAACATAGGTAGATACATATTATCGGTATGCCCACATTATCCACTACATACTAACATGTACCTAGCCTATTAAGTTGAATAGAGAGGAAAAGTGAGACATATGGCTCAAATTAGCTCATTACATGATTAAAAATGGAGTTTTATATAGGAATAATTATGAAGACATCTATTTGATGTGTGTTACAAGAGAGGAAGCTCCAAACATCTTGGAATTTTTTCATCAAAAGAGAGGTAGTAGACTTCCTTATAGAAAAGTTACAAATCACAAGATCCTAAGAATAAGATACTATTGGCTTATTATTTTTAAGGATGCTCATAATCATGTCAAAACATGTCATGCATTTCAAGTACTCACTCTCTCTCTCACACATAAATAGAGCCTAAATTCTTTTAAAAAATAGACGTCAAAGATAAAATAAAAGACCCGATGATAATATTAATAGAGTTGTCTTTTGTAAGTCATATTTAATCAAAGCCCATAAAAGAAAGAGCATGAATAATGATTAAACCATGTTCATAATTTTCAAATTAAAGTATCCACTCTCTACATCACATAGAGTTCATAAAATATTCAAAATCACACTTAAAACCTCAAATACAGTCTATGATGACAAACAAATGAAAATCATAGGTAGAATTTTCCAAAATTAAAATGAAATATCTTTCTCAAAATGATAAATATGTGTATCCATAAACTTGAATGACATCCTTTTTCATAATGAGGTATTGACTTTATTGGAGTAATCAATCTAAATTCATGATTAGGGAATCAATTCATTTTAATAACTACATAATATCATACTATATGGATAGATATAAAGGTTATGAATAAATTTAGAGCTCAAGACATGATTAAATTTATACAAGAAAACATATTGACTAGGTTTGGGACACCATTTTATTTGGTATGTGACAATGGTCCAACCTTTCAATTTATAAAATTTACTGAATGGGCCTACAACAATTAAATTTACACCATAAGAGAATGGATTTGTTGAGTCCACTAATAATAATTTGGATGGATTCCATGAATAAATTATCTCAATAAACCAAGATAATGACATATATAGTTAAAATAAGCACTATGGGTAGATAGAACAAGGCATAAGAAAGCCCTCAAGGCTTCACTATTATTGATAGTGTGTGGATAGTGTTTAACCCTAAATTGGAAAAGGATACTTACTTTGGAGTAAATAAGGTTAATATTATATAAATGTGAGGCTGATAATCATATCTACATCATGAAAATTGGGTGATAAACTCATATATAAACATACACTAAAATAATTATTTTGAGGATAGGATAAATATATAAAGTAAAACTAAATTATGCTTGAACATGACAAAGAATTAATATACTTAATTGTTTTGATGTTAATAAAGTGTTGGATCTAGAATAGGAAAAAATCAAACTAGAATAATATTCTTGAATAGTCATTAGATTTTGGATATGACACTTATATAACTCTTTACACTAATGTCAATTTGGGATGGTTGCATTCATATTACTGTCTAGGTTCATGTAAGTTTCCTTTACATAATACTTAATGGAAAAGGATGTGACCACTTGTATTCTTTTAGGTTTTACTTTGCCTTCACTCTAGTGAATTCAAATTTGGGTCATGGACTATCATTTATCATGAATTTGAAAAACCCTAGTTCTTCATATTAATGGTGACCTTGGTGAAAAAATGGGTTAGTGGACACATGTTGTCAAGATGACCCCAAATATCCCTCTATCAATGAGAATTGTCTACATATCTAATACTTTAAAGAGGGCCTCAAATATATGTTGTTCTCCCCTATATGTTGGGTTCTTTGTAAATCATATAATATGTGTAAAATAAGTACAACAATAATCTATATAACAATTTGGAAAATTAGGCTCTTCGGTTTCTACTTTAGTACTTCAAACTTGTAGATGTTTTTTTCCTATGATTGGTATGGAAATAGGTAATCCTTATTTAATTAAGTTTTATTTTAATGATATTTGATAAGAATACTAGGCATTGATCCTATGTTTATAGGTAATGAATGAGTGAGTTATATCAATCCCTTTGAATAAGTAACTCACATTAAAGAACTTAGGTTGATCATTAAGATACATTTATTTTTAAAATAGATGACTTTAAGGTACTAGAAACTTGCATTAGGTCAATACATTAATGTTGATGCTAGTGTTTATCCTAAAATTTAGTGTCTAAGAATAAATAAAGTATGTATAGGTTCACAACTTGAAAAGAGAGAAGATAATTACATTTTAAGCATTCTAAGAAAGATAGAAGGAATGGGTCATCAACATAAGATTGGTCATACTATGATATAGGACAAGGGGAATAATATAGAGAATATGTAAGAATTTCAGAAGTGAAAAAGTGTATATAACTAAGAACATCATCAAAGGTACATGTTTTCATATATATATATATATATATATATATATATATATATATATATATATATATATATATATATATATATATATATGTATGTATGTATGTATATATATATATGTATATGTATATATATATATATATATATGTATATGTATATATATATATATGTATATATATATATATGTATATGTATATATATATATATATATATGTATATATATATATATATATGCATATATATTATATATATGTATATATATATATAATATATATGTATACATATATATATATATATACACATATACATATATATATATACACATATACATATATATATATACACATATATATATATATATACATATATATATATATATACATATATATATATATGTATATCATATATATATATGTATATATATATACATATATATATACATATATATATATATATATATATATATATGTATATATATTATATACTCTAACATGCTCTTAGTTGTAGGTTAGTCATTATAAAATTTATTATGAATTATATATAAACTCAATCTTGTACACTAGGAAAACATGTACCTTTGATGATGTTCTTATTTATATAGACTTTAATATATATATGTATATATATATATATATATATATATATATATATATATATATATATATATATATATATATATATATATATATATATATATATATGTATGTATGTATATATAATTTGGGAATTAAAGTACTTGAAATAAATTAAAATTGAAAGACCAAGGTTTAGGAGTACACCTATATGTTAATGTAAATAACTTACATATTGGTAGGTTAATTTGGAAAATATGTATCATTATAAGGATCTAAAAATGATATTGGGAAAAATATAGATAAATATTGAAAGTGCATATATCCAAGGAGATAGAGAGATATATATTGGAAGGCCCATACACCCAACCTTGGATAAAAGATGATTTTCCACCTAGTAGTTGAGATTAGCTCAACCATGCAACCCAATGATACTTATAACTTGGTGATTCTATAAGATAAAATCAATTACAACTTGAAAACTTGGTAATATTGAGTGATTTAATCACCGCAACCATACCAAAAATTGAACCAACTATTGTAGTTGACTAGCTCAATAAAGTTTGTAAAATTCTAACTAGGGTATCAATATTTAAAATAGTTTTAGAATCTAAAAGTGATTTACACTTTGAAATATTAGGTATAAATTTCATAGCAGATGCACCTTATAGGTGTCTCATTCTATAAATATGTATGACAATGGTACCAATATATATAATTATGCCATAATTATGAATCTAAATTAATAACTATTTACTTTGGCCAATTTAAAAAATAGTGTAATTGTCAAGAACATGATTCCAAAGCATTCCCTCACTATATAAGGAGAAATATGAAAACTTATATAAGTACCAATATGGATAATTTTTTTCTAAAACATACCCCCAATATAATCTAGATATGTTAAATATTGGATAGGTGTAGAGAGCATGCTTCCAAAGCATGCCCCCACTAAATCTAAAAACTTTGAATGTGTGAAAGCCATGCCAATATGGCATGACCCCATTGAATCTAATTTTTTTATATTTTTGGATATCATGCCTATATGACATGACCCCACTAATAATACCACCACTTTGAGGTGAGGGAAAGATATGAACAAGTAGTTACCTCACCTTAAAAGGATTAGACAACAATATATTGTGTGAATGTAACCATGTAGCATATAGAAGGAACATGTCTAGGTAGATATAGAATTGAATCAAATAGAAATAATGTGATCACATGAAGCCATACAATGCATGAGAAGGATCATGGAAATGTCTAGATAATAGCTATATAAACTCAACTAAAATAAAAACTCATACACAAGAGCACACAAAATCAAGTCAAAAGACAATGGCCAAAGGAGACCAAAATCAAGGGGAATGCCTAAATTCCACACAATCAAAGGTAATTGACTTATCCAAATCTCCATAAAATTAAGGATGACATATTCAAATGTCCATATAGTAAATAATAACATATACACATGTTAATGAAAAAATACATATGCACTACGCCACAAATAAAGGAACACATTCAAATACTCAAATAATTAATACAATAGCAAGGAAATACACTCAAGGAAGTGCATAAAGTAAATAATAAGCAACCAATATAAACATGTCATAGTTTCCCATGGATCCAAAGTGTTAGGAAAAAATGTTTAGTGTATAACATATCAAATACCTTATGTAACATATAATCATGGATAAAGGCATGTGTAAGTACATATGTGAGCTCAAACATGATAATGTAGAGTGACCATAGAATCATATAACACATGTGTATCAAGATCAAAGTGTATACCAAGGGAAATGTAAGTGATCTATAAATAAATCCTCACTTGGAGAAGATAAATCCTACTTACAATTTTTATTATTGATACATTATATATTTGGGGTCATGACCAAGATATATCTACTAGACCTAACCAAGGGATTTATTACCACAAAAAATCACTAGGGAGGGTTCTAACTCCTTTAGTCAAGTAAAACTATGTAATAACTCTAGTTAGGTCCTATGTTTTTATATTCACAAAGTAAATACAAATGAAAGTAAAGTCTAATCTAGTTAATCAAAGTTTGTGGCACAAAATGGGGGTTAGAAAACATAAAAGTAAACATCCATAAGATAATCCTAATTAAGATATGTATATGTAAGACCCCAATGCATGAAGAGAGAAATATATAAAAAATCCATTACTTATGCTAATTATATCTTCTAAAATGAAGGAGTAAAGTTAGAGATACTTACCTTGAAGATGAACCAATCAAGACTCAATCTCTTCCTTGGAAAATGTTTGTTAAAAAGAGGTTGTTGTGGTTTATAAGGATCACTAAGAAAGGCAAAATCAACCAAGAATTTTCCATGAGATAAGATTATTTTCCAAATATAAACCCTAAGCTATAACTCCTCAAGTAGAATGGTAGAAGATCAGATTATAAATAAGCATAAATGAATAATTAACTCTTACTTTCTCTATAAGAAATGGAAAAATGAATGTGTGTGTGTGTGTGTGTGTGTGTGTGTGTGTGTGTGTGTGTGTGTGTGTGTGTGTGTGTGTGTGTGTGTGTGTGTGTGTGTGTGAACCTAAGCCTTTCTAAAAGTTTAACTGATAGGGTTAGTTTGATCAACTCTATATCATTATCAATAAAAAAAAATTAGGTCTTGGTCTAGGTTGGCTAGGGGTAGATCAAGACCCTAAATGAGTTTTATCAATTAGATTATAAGATTGATGGGGATGATAGTATAACATAAACCATTATAAAAGGTTTTAGGCCTAGGGAGGAGATAATGAAAACATAAAATGACTAAAATAGGGTATAAAAGAGGAGGAAATGCTTAGGGAACTATTTTTAGGATATGGTTATCTAAATATCAAGTGGTAGTATAGGTAAAACAATCCTTTAAAGAACCAATGTTTTACCTACCCATTTCTTAGTTCACACCTTAAGGCATGCACTTAGAGAGATTGAGACTCAATAGGTTCCTGAAAAAGAGAAAACATCAATAATTGATAAAGTTTGAAAATATTGTGTATACATATTTCCCACTCAAATCTCATCACATGTCACTCATGCACAATATGGGATGGTGTTTCAAGAAAATAACATAGCAACCAATAATGATAAAGCTAAAAAATCATAGTATTTTAAAGCATACAATGACTAAAATTAAATCACTAAAAGGGAGATAACTAAAAATAAAAGTAATGTATGCGTACCTTGATTTACCTTTATCACTAGATGGTTTTTATTATGTTTGTAGTTTTGATCATGGAGGGTGAATACACCATTTTTGACAAACCCAAGGATAAAAAACTAAAGAGAAAAGACAAACAAACATAGGAAGCTAAGATAAATGACATGGTATAGATGAGATGTACTTGGAAATTTTGGAAGCTAGGGTGAAAAATGATAAGTTAAGATGAAATGAACAAGTCAAAGATTAAATCGGGTAACCAAAAATCCAAGGTCACTAAAGACTAAAGAATTCAAATAAGTAATCCTTAAGTAAGAAAGGCAAACTCACCAAATAAAACCAAGATACATGTCAAAACTGGTAATCAAACATCAAAGTAAAAATAGTAATAATCCTTAAATAAAGATGGGAAATCAAATAAATGGTCAATCAACATTGATGAATGAGTAGTAATAATCCTTTCTCAATCATCAATGAAAAAAGTGAATATAAGGGGAAACAACATTAGTGAGTGAGAAGTAACAGGAAAACCTCACTCAACAATAGAAAAAGAACATGAAAGTAGAAACAAATTTAGGTATCTAATAAAAGGGTAGTACAACAATGTAAAATGGTAAAATAAAGAAAATCAAGTCTAGAAATGTAAATCTATGGTGTATAAAAAAGTAATCCATACTCACTCAATCATGTTGTTTTGTTCTAAGGATAGATAAAACTAAAAAAATAGTGCTAGCATTTTTTTAAGATGTGAATAAGAGGGAATATATAAGAAAGGAAAAAATATTTTGAATCATACTTGCCTATCAAAGGGGAAATTAAATGGGTCGAGGGGAGAATTCAAGAAAAACCAAAGTATATGAACTCTTTATTGAAGTCAAGACACTCAAATTAGGTTTGTCAAAACAAGAAGACTTTTGATATTAAGGACTCTGAATAAATTTTCCTAGCCACAAAAATATTAGGTCAACAAATGAAGTGTGTATAAAATCCCATGAAGGCTATATGCATGAAAATTAAAATGGACCTACCTTCCCATAATGTGTTCCCAATTCTTTAGGAACTCTTACAGAGACATCGATCTATTGTGAAGATTTGGTACTTATGTGATAATGTAGGTAGAAACATAGAGTTTGTTGAATTATCCTATTAAAATATGATATCCTAGCATACCCCAATAGACCTCAACTCTATCATGAGGACAAATATGTATTTTTATATTTGATTAGAGATAAGATATGTTCTTGTAATCATGTCTTTTGATGTGATTTTGACTTCTGACTTAGTATGTTTCCTTTTGTATCATTTCATTTTGTTTTAAATGATTTGAATTTTAGCTTTTTTATGGATTTTTTATTCCTCCTCCATACAAATTCATAGAACCAAATATGGGTGTTAAATATGACTATCATTTTAAAATTTGGGCTTAATTGTTAATAAAGAGAACCTAGAGAACATGGTGTCTAAGAGTGTTGTTAATTCAGGTTAAATATTAGTATTATCTTAATTTTGACCTTGTTTTATCCAAAGTGGAATGAAAGGAAAGGAAATCAAGAGGAATTAAACATGAAATAATTTTAAGGACTTCAAATCGTAAAAAACATGTCAAAGGGTGAAAAATGGATACAATGACATTAAAGTGTGATTTCTTATCATAATAATGAGGGAAGTGTGGGAAAACATACTAAAAATATTTTTTGTGCAATTTGTATCTAAAAAAGAATTAAAGCCAAAGCTAAGAATAAGGGATCAAAAACTTGTAATCATTGCTAAACATTCTAGAAAAATAACACCACATTAATTAAATATGGTGATTTTATAGGGAAGGACTGGTCGTTTCCAAGGTCTTACAATGAAACTCATAAAATATAAACCCAAGAGGGTGCACAAATCATGTGAAAATGAATGAGAAATATGGTATTTATGAGGAAGGTGAGGTCTTATCCATGGTTTTACAATGCAAGTCATAAAATAAAAACCCAAGGGGCATACAAATTATTGGAAAGTAAGTAAATAGTGAGAGAAAAATAAAAGTCATGAGGAAGACTACGTCATATATGTGGTTTTATAATGTAGCTCATGAGAAAAAGGAAACCAAAGGACCAAAAAGGACTAAGGTTTGTGAAAAAGAGTGACTATTATAGAGGCTGAGATCCATGTAGATATCCTAATTTTTTTTAGAAATATAGCATAGAGAAAGCATGTTAATAAGGGAAAGGAATATACACTTACATATATATCAAGGATGAGCATGTGAGAGATAATCCTATGTGTTTCAGAAAGTTTCTTGAATTTGAATTAGTTTTGTATCATGCAATGTAGAATAAGAGTGGGCATTGTAAGATGTTCCAATGGGTAATTAGATATAGGTAATGGCATATAAATATGCCCCAAAGGCTTAATTAACATTTGGGTGAGCATCACAAGATGCCAAAAAAGATGAAAATAGGAAGAAAAGATAAGAAAAGATAGGAAGAAAAGAGCATCCCATATAGTGTCTAAATGGATTCAGGTTGTCCAAAAAGATTCTAATATAGGATTTCATGATGCTTGATGAAAGAAATAGATATTAGGAAAGAATAAGGAGAATCAGGGATAGACTCAAGAAAACAAAGAATAGAGTCAACCAAGATAACTGACACGATGTAGATGAGATATACTTGGAAATATTAGAAACTAGAGTGACAAATGCTAAGTTAAAACCAAATGACCAAGTCAAAGAGTAAATTAGGTAACAAAAAATCCAAAGATACTAAATACAAAAAATTTCAAACAAGTAAATGTTAAGTAAGAAAGGTAAACTCACCAAATCAAACCAAGGATACATGTCAAAAATGGTAATCAAACATCAATGTGGAAATAATAACCATTCTTAAACAAAAATAGACAAGAAAAATGGTAAAATAACATTGATGAGTGAGAAGTAATAATACTTACTCAATCATCAATGGAAAGAGTACATAAAAGGGAAAACAACATTAGTGAATGAGGAGTAATAAGACAACTTCACTCAATAATGGAAAAAGTATAGGAAATTAGAAACAAACATAGTTGTTTGAAAAAAAGATAGTACAATAATGGAAAATGGAAAAATAAAGAAAAACAAATCTAGAAATGTAAATCCATGGTGTAAAGAAAGTAATCCATAGTTGTTCAAGCATGTTGTTTTATTCTAAAGATAGATAAAACTAAAACAAAGTAGTGCTAGCATGTTTTTAAGAGTTGAAGAAGAGTAAATATAGTAGAAATGGGAAAATATATTTAGAATCGTGCTTGCCTATCAAGGGAAAGAATGAAGTGGGTAGAGGGGAAAGTGAAGGAAAAATAAAGGTAGAGAAACTCTTTATTGAATTCAAGACACTTTAATTATGTTTGTCAAAATAAGAGGACTTCTAACATTAAGGACTCTAAAGAACCTCTAGCCATAGAAATCTTAGGTCAATAAATGAAGTATGAAGATCGTCCCTTGAAGGTTATATTCATGAAAAGTAAAATGCACCTATTTTTATCACAACATCTTCCATGTTCTTGAGGACCCATTATAGATCATTTGGTATACTAAAAATATTGGGTACTTTCATGATAAACTAGGTAGCACCATAGATTTTTTTGAATTATATTATTCTAAGCTACTGGCCTATTGCAACCAAATGGACCTCAACTCTATCATCAGGGGAACTTTGGATTTTTAGCTTTGATTAGAAATAGGAGATGCATTGTTAATTGGTATTTTAGTGTGATTTTGAATTTGTATGTTGCCTTTTATATCATTTCCTTTTATTTCAAATGATTTGGATTTTAACTTTTTTGATGGTTTTTTCTATTCCTCCATACAGATTCAAAAAACCAAACATGGGTGTTAAATATGACTATCATTCAAAAACTTTAGAATTTTTTTATTAAGAAAGAGAACTTATAGATCATGGCATCTAAGAGTCTTGTTAATTTAGGTGAAATAAAAGTGATATCTTGAATTCAACCTTGGTTTATCCAATGTGTAATGAAAGGAAAGGAAATTAAGATCAATGAAACATGAAAAAAATTTAATGACTTCAAATCACAAAAAAATGTGACAAATGGTAAAAAGGGATAAAATGATATTTAAGTGTGATTCCTCATCATAATAATTATTTAAGCATAGAAAAACATTATAACACCATATTATTGTGCAAATTTTATCTACAAAAGGAAAAAAAGCTAAAGCTGAGAATAAGGGATCATAAAGTTTTAACCATTCCTAAACATTATAGAAAAGGAACACTGAGTTAATTAAATATGGTGATTTTATGAGAAAGGCCTAGTCATATCCATGGCATTACATTGTAACTCATAAAATAGAAACCCAAGAGGGTGCATAAAGAATGAGGAAGATGGTATTTTGTGAGGAAGGGTATGTCCTATCCATGGTCTTACACTAGAACTCACAAAATATAAACCCAAGGGTGAAAAAATTATTGTAAATCAAGTAAACAATGATAATAAAAATAAATCATGAGAAAGATCAGGTCATATCCATATTATTATAATGCAACTCATGAAAAGAAAGAAACCAAATGACCAAAGAGAAGGAACTATAGTTTGTGGAAAGAGAAATTGCTATAGAGGGTGAGACCCATGCAGATATATTGGAAATGTTTTTATAAGGATAACATATAGATAGCATGAAAATAAGGTTAAGATATTAAAAAAAAAAATTCTTTAAAAATTGATCATTGTTGGGCTCTTTGAAAACATGGCCTTCATTAGTTTGAAGGTGATAGGTGCTAAAACCAAGTATTCCTTTTAGTAAGTAAGGTCCCCACTATTTTTAGGTGTATTTTCCATATTTATCATGAGTTTAATATAATTTAAGGATAATATCACCAATATTTAAATTATTAACCCTTTTGGTATGTTGTTTGGTGATTCAAGCCTTGTATTGGTAGTTGTGTTCTAGAGCAGAAAGATGGTGTTTGTAAAAAAGATCAAAAGCATGAATGTGGTCTTCATTTAATTATTCATTGGGTATGATACCATGAATAGAGATACAAAGAGAGTAAATATAAACTTAAAAAGGGATGTTGATTCAAAACCATAAACTAACAAAAATAGGATTACCCTAATGGTAGTGCATATGCTAGTATGATAGGCCCAAAGAATGGGATATAGATGAAGATGACAATATGTGAAAGTTTCATGGATCATATTTAGGAGAATTTTATTAATAATTTTTTTAATTTCCTTAGCTTATTCATTACATTGTGGATGGTAGGGCATGTAAATTTTTTATTGATTTTGAATTTGGCATGGAGCTATTTGATATCTTTATTTTTAAAATTACCACCATTATTAGAAATTATAGTATGAGTGATGCTGAAATTATCAAAAAATTTATAGAGGATGAATTTAGTAATGGTGGCTTTGGTGATATTGATGAGAGGCATCACTTTGACCTGTTTCATAAAATACTTAGTAGTCATGATGATAAAGACATGCCCAACATGTGATTTAGGTAGTTTGCCTATGAGATCTAATCCCCACATTGATAATGGCCAATGAGACTCCAAAATTTATATCTTAGTTAAAGGCATATGGATTAGATAATCATGAATTTGTGAAGGATTATGCCTTTTAGCAAACTTGATGGCATCATTTTCAAGATTAGGGGTTTCGTATAACTTTATATTTGATGAGATGATTGAAGATGATATAAAGATCAAAAAGATGAGTTTTATGAAATTTAAACTTGGAAATGAGGTTGTCCACATAGGTTTCCACAATATTATGAATGAGGTCATGAAAAATGTGGGTCGTAGCCTACTGATAGGTAACTATAGATTTTTTTAGGTTGGATGGAATTTTAACATAAAAATAGGTTCCCCATTATGTGGTGAAATTTATCTTATATTGATCTTTGGGGGCAATGTCAATTTGATTATAACCTAAAAAACCATCCATTAGGGATAAATTTTCATATCTAGTAGTGGAATCGATGATGACATCTATGGAAGGTAAAGGTAATTTATCTTTGGGATAAGCATGATTAAGGTTACAAAAATTGATACAAATATGAATGACCATGGTGGATTTTTTTTTAACAAGGATAATATTTGAGACCCATTATGAATAGTCCATAGGCTTGATAAGTTTAGCATCAAGAAGTTTAATGATTTGTGTATGACATAAATTATAAACTGAGTGGTTTTTTTATACTTTTGTCATAGGGGTTTGGAATTAGGATAGGTGATAATGTTGTACACCATGATGTAGGATCAATGCTAAGAATGTCCTCATAACACCAAGTGAAAGCCTCATGATATTTCTCAAATAATAAATTAAAGTTATCATGTTCAATTAGTGTATGTCTTCTAGAGACTATGATTGGTTGATGGCATGATGGGGTACCATATTTGATTTTTTTTATTTCCTCGATAAGCATACCATTTCCATATTGGAAATTATATGGCACATTAGGTAGACACTAAATGGTATTTATTTTAGGATCAATGCTATCAATGAAGTTATTGAAATAGGGGTATTTTTTCTTAAAATTCCCAAGTTTATGATGTTTTAGAGGGAATTGAGGTTTTTTGGGCATGGAATAATTCAATAATGGATTCATATCTAGGAAAAGTGGGAAGAGTAGAATAATACTTGACATATACTTCAAAATCAATAATTTTATTACCATGATTGTCATATACACAATGTACATAGCATACATTTATGTCTTTGGCATTGAGTGTAATCTTAAGAGTAGGTGAAATAGGAGAAGAAAGGTGATCTAATTTGATAGGTTTATCATTAGCATCATTTATGGGGAGAATATCAAAGATAATGAATGGTTTAATAGGAGGTATAGAATATATTTAAAGTTTAAAAGGATCAAGGGGAAATATTTTTTCCATCACCCCAGGGGTATTGAGAAGTTGAGAATTAGTAGGAGGTACATGACCTTTAGGGTATAATTTTAAATATATATAAATGGTATGAACATAATGATTGAAATCATGTATTTGAGATAGATTTTTTTGATAATGTTGAACATTCAAGTCTCTCGATTGATCTTGGGCCATGATGTAATTATCATCATAAGTTGGATAAATTATACATGCCAATGATTTTGGAGGAACTTCAAAAGATAAGATTTCTAAGTCATTGAATTTACATAAATACATGATTAAAGGATCTTGAAATAATTTATCCACTCCATAATCATTTCATTTGAAGTCATCTTCTATGTAATATTCTTCCTAAACAATACATGGAAGGGGAAATAAGTGATCTCATTGATGAGTGAGATGGTGCAATCATGAGGTAATAAGAAGGGAGGTAGCCACTCTAAGATGTAAGGAGGTATCTTGGTAATATTGCATGAATTTTTCAAGTCATTAGGCTCATGGTCATCAAAATCAATAAGAGTCACATGTAAAAATAGATTCATGTTGATGAATTTGGGTAAAGGAGCACTATTAATCTTCATAATGGTGGGAATTTAGTATTGAGATTTAGGATTTGTAAGCTTAATACTCCATAGATTATGATTGTCCTCGTGTTTATACCTTTTTCCATTATGAAGTAACTTGATCCATTGGCTACCAAAAGAGGTGATAGCCTGCATTCTGTGAGTCCATGGGTGTCCTAGGAGTATGTTATAAGATAAAGGTTAATCAAGGACCATGAGATTGGTTCCTATAATCTTAGGTCCAATAGTAGGAGGGATCTAAATATAACCAAGTGTATTTTAATTAGTTTTTTGAAATCCATGACATGTCAAGCTATTTTGTTTAAGATTATCTTTATTATAACCAAGTTTTTGGATAAGTAACCAAGATGTTACACTAATATCAGACCCTTCACCTACTAATAATCTACAAATGTGGGGGTATTAATGGCTATTTTAATAAATAGGTGTGGATCATTAGCTTGAAAGAGGATCTCATACTTGATCATGTCTTCTTAAAATAACTCTATGGAGGGTTTCAAAGAAGGACAAATGTATTCAATGGTATGCACTTCATTTGGTTAAAGCTCATGAGAATATGGTTCCTCTTCTAAGGAATATGTCTCTTCAATTTATTAAAGTTGTTATGTGAGGAAATTGTGATGATAAGGAGAGGTATGAACTAATTGCATAAGAGTGATTTTTCAAGTCATTGATTTGAGTTCTTCTAAGAATTTCTAATGGGTTTTGGAAGAAGAAATGACATGAGGCTTAGAAGGTAAAATAGGTATAGGAATAAAAGAATTGGTTAGGGGTTTTTAAGGCTCATTGGTTTCCAAATATAAGTGAGTAGTCGTACTATATTTAAGGAGTTGCTCTTCCAAATATGGTTTCTTAGATTTGGTGATATGATCTTTATGAGTTGGTTTACATTGATAATTAGCCTTAGCCACATTGACATATTGGAAATTAGTGTAATAATGTTCATATTCAGTATCAATTTCACAAACACCCTTGTTGGCCTATTGAGCGTTAGATGTGAAAAAATATTTTTGGTTATTAGAAGAAGAAGTTTTGGGAGCTTGTCTCTTTTGAGAAGGATTAATGTAATCTTCATGATGAAGTTGAATCATGGCTTTGTGATTGATGGAATAACCAAACATATAAGAGACAACAAATTTTTTAATCACTCTACATGTTTCATTGGAATGACCAATGTCAATGTGGAACCAATAAAATTGATTAGGATCATACCATTTGGGAGGATTATTAGGATAAGTAAATGGTTTAGAGGGATCTAAAAAATATTTCATTTACTTCATAGTTAGTGGAATGTGAGAACAAATGTCAACTATGGTAACTCCTAGTTTGGGTTGAAGAGGATTATCAATTATTGCATTAGTTGAATGTTGAAAATATCTATTAATGTGTTTAGTTTTAAGTTCATATTATTTCATTAATAAGTCTTTATGCTTAGCTTGGTAAAGAGATTGAATTATCATTTGAGGAGTAAAATTATAAACCTTATATTGAAGTGAAGAAATTAATGCTATTATAAAATGTTTAAACAATTTATCATCAGTCATGTTGTGATCATCCTTGTGAGCTATAGATTTCCATCAATTGATAAAATCATGAGCTAATTTTATAGGAGATTGTTTAGCATTAATTAAATGTCTAAGTTAATTCTTAGGAAGATAATTTTTTTGAAACTCTTTAAGTAAAGGATTGACTAAATCCTCTAGTTTCTATATGGAATCTTTGGGAAGTTGATTGTACCATTCCAATACATCACTGATGAATTTTTTACTAAAGGCTTAGTTTTGGTGAAAGTATTATTTTGGATACAATCCTTATAAAGATTGATTAATTACTTGATAAAATATGTAGGGTATTTAGTCCCATCATATTTAATAGTTGAAGATATGTTATCAATATCAATAGAAATAATGAAAGGGAATAATGGCTCATTTTGGATATGTTCAAGCATATTATATTGCATGATTAGTTGGGGAATGAAATTTATTATGGAATATATAAGAGGGGGAGGAATAAAATTTCAATTATTTTGAGGGAGAATAATGGGAGGTTGATTAGCCATGTTGATCAAATGATTTTGTAGTTGCGTCACTTGGGAGGTGTTATATGTTTGCATTATATTCTTTTGTTGAACAATCTGTTCAAGAATATGAGTATTGTCAATTGATGTATTAGTGTTTGTAGGATGATTCCTTGGATTGGTATTTAGTGGAGGGATGTTGGGTGGTGGATACCATGTGTGGATATTGGATATACTTGTGTCAATTTCCCCCACATTATGGTGAGATGTTTGAAGAATGGAATTGTCTTAATAGGGTATGAGAAAGATATAATCTACCAATCTCATCTTGTATAGTGATTTAAACCATGTTAAAATATATAGAGTACCCCATATAATGTATAACTAGGTTCAGATTGTCCAAGAATATTATAATAGGGGATTTTATGATGCTTGATGAAATAATCTGAAATTAGGAATAAGAGAGGAGAATAGGGATAGAGTCAGTTGGATAGAGAAAAAATTTAGCCAATAGGTACAAATTTGATTGGGTCAATAGAGTTATGTAAATAAAATTCATAGAATAGAAATATAAGGATACATAGTCATGGAGGTTGACTATGTACTATTGAATAGGGAACTAAATAGGAAGATAAGGATAAATAGTCAGACAAATTGACTATGTAGTATATAAAATAAAGCTAAATAGTTTGTAAGAGACTATATCAACTAGAACAATAGTGTTTTAGATTAAAGGGAAGTTTTGCAAGATAATATTGAAGAAAGAGGAAAGTAAGCACAAAATCGATTTTATTGATGTGGATAATCCAATTGGAATGCATAACATAAACCTTACACCAATGCTAGCCAATGCAAGGTTTATAATACAACATATAATGATCAAATAGAAAGTAGTAATTAGAAATTAAATGTTAACCAATTGGTCATCCTAAGTGTTATTAAATTATAATAAAATTTAATTTTAATGTGACTAGGAATTTGGATTAAATTAGGAACTAGAAAGCAATCTAAGGTTACTTTCAGGATGTTTAGGTTGAAGGGATTTGTATTGGTGATGGTATTATTAATGCTCAACTACCCCCTATTCCAAAAATGGGGACCCTCCTTTCCAAAATTTTCCAAAATTCCTAAGATGACAAGCTTTCTAAGTCATTTGTTTACATAAAAATTGATTTAACACTTCCTAAAATTTTTTGGTTAATTGTTCATTTTGAAATACTTATTGACACTTAAAAATATTCAAGTTATTTAAAATTTTCATAAATTTTCATTCAAATAGTGGATTAATAACCATGAATGCTTCCAATATGTGCAGATAGGCATTCACCAAGAAGATTCTACCTAGTTTCCCAATTGGCATGGACACAATAAGCCTTGTCAAATCTTACTAGACTAACCTTACACTTTGTTTAAATTAATTACATATTAATTTTGATTTAGACTTGTTTATTTTGATTATGATAGGCATTTGACATTTTTAGAAGTCTAACTTAACTTCTCACTTGGCCTTGTAAGACATCAAAGTTAAGGTAGCAGTTTGAGATGCCTCATGGGATGTCAAATTTAATATTGTGACCTAAAGAGGATAGGTGTCCACCTCACCAACCTTCATGATATCTCAATGATTCATCACCCCATATAGGACACTTAAAACAAATCTATGAAACCCACAAGCTATGTGGCATCATCCTAAAAGCTCATGAGGGAGTTAGCTATTGGAATTCAAATTCATAGGCTACGTGTCAAGATCCTATCTCCCATGAGTAATCTCATTCAATCTGAGTCATCACATGTCTCACTACAATCCTAAAACTTGTGATATGTTGCCATGTGTCTCAATCATGACCATCCAAACATGATTGGTCTTCTAAAGTGTCATGTTTCCCTTTAAAATTCTTAAAAGAATTTTATGGGTCAACACCAAATTACATTTGATCCAAAGCTCATGAGACCTCTAAGAAGAACAAGTGGATGCATTCGAGTCATTTGATCAAGACTTAATGGTGTAAAACTATCCAAAGTTATATCTATGAGTGATAAGTGGTATAAGAATGAAAATAAGCCTACAAGAATGATTCATACTCCCCTTAGACCCACACGATGATGACACTTGTCATGTTCATGCTGCTTATATCTAAAGATTCACTAGAACACCTTTTAAGGCCTACCAAAGTGATGTGTGTCCCTAATAGACATATGAGATGATGTCACATGTCATTCCCATGGAGTTTTGACTCAAGATAAACACAATTTCCTTAGAAGTGATGCATTTCTAGCTTAAACATACATGATGATTCCACTTATCATTCTCATGATCCTACATCTTGAGATTAACCAGATCATCTCTAAGATCAATACATGGAAGCATCTAAGCCACAAAATTAATGTAAAGTTAATGAAAACTATTTAGATCCTTCCAAAAATGCCACTTATCAAAGCAAAGTCATGATTGCCTCTGAGAGAGCCACCTAGCTAAGAAAAAACTTTGATTGCTTGTTAAAGTGACATGTGGCCCTCCTTCAACCAACCAATATTAGAGGGCCCTAGTCGAGAGCTCATCATGAATATATAAATGTCACATGTCATAATGTAAATGGCTTATCACATTAAGTTGTATCTCAAGGGGTTGAGAGAAATCATAAAGTGCCATGTGTCCAAGTTTGAGATAGTTAAGTAGCTAGCTCAACTTCAAGCCCTGTAAATGCCTAGTTGGGTCTGAGGTGGCATACCAAATATTAAAAGGTGGTAACCTTTAACTTCAAAGCTAAAATTAATGATGAATTAAAATCAATTTAGTGCTAAATTTGAATTCTAAAAGTAATTAAATGCCAAAATCAATAGTTTGGGTGTTTAAATGTAAAGGTGACAAGCTCACATAACATGAACTAGAATCACCATCAAACCTTACATTAATCAAATAAATATATAAAATACTATTCAACTCAATAATTTTTACCTGCATTTGCAATCCCTAAGCATTTATTCTCTCTATTGTCTATGTTCTCAATTCAACCAAGCTCGAGCTAATTTACAAGTTACACCTAGGTCACCATTATCGAAGCTTAAAAGTTATGGATAAATATAAGAAGATGTCAGTTTCTACCTAAACACTATGAAAATGGAATAGGAAAAACATTCCATCTTAGGTAAGAGCATTACATTCTAAAGTGATGATTTTCTATTTCAATATGGTAATTCAATTATGTTGAAGGATACAAAGTTCATCCCCAAAGCCACAAACTTAGGGGGCATGCATTATAGCAGTATCTAGTACAATGTTGAGGGATCTATGGATCTTTATGAATCCAAGACAATTCCCCACATTATTTATCTTACTTTATATATCCCTACAATCTAAACTTTTGGCCTTCACAAGGTTGTAGTGAAACTAGAGGTCATGCCATGCACTAACCTAGTCTATAGCATTTTCGAGAGGTCAAGATGTGAATGTGGATTGATCAAGTCAATAAACCAAGGGTTTACTATTGCCTTCATTACAAATCCAAGTTTTGTAAAATATTATGACCTACCCCTTCCATAGGTAAACTATAAACATATTGTTATTGACGACTGGTATGTGGCACATAGGCCAGAGATAGTCTTAGTTTCATGGGCAACAAACCCAATTAAGGTATTCACAGAGAACTAAGGGAATATACCCATTTCCGAATTTAAATAGTGATTAATAATTGGCCTCACATTTCTAAATATAATATTCATAAATAATCACATTAGGTATGTAGATATAAGGGCTATCCCACTATTGCAAATAATTATTGAGGATCAGTAGATCCCCTCACTTGGGGATATTATTAGCAATAACTTGATTTCAGATATGTATGATAAATGCCAAAATGGGGCTCCATTCTACATGATGAGATATTTTTTTGATGATATAAGTTCAAATACATAATTAGGACCAAACACATGGACTCTTATACAAGATGAAATTGTGCCCCAAACATATTCTACAATGCACATTCACTATTTCAATAACCACATCAAGATAATTATAGAAGACTTCTAACCTCTTATTTATAAATCCATCATCAAATAGGAAATGTAAAAGGTTCCATCAAAATTTAGATAGGCAAAGAAATAACTAGGTATATTTTGGCTCTGCCCAGATTATATATTTATCCAAGTGGAAGGGGTGATGGTGGCTCCCCTTAAGTTACCTAAGTATGTACCAATGAATTTGGAAGAGAAGGAGATAGCCTACCAACTACTCTATGGATTTGATATCATCTTCAAGAGGAATAAAAATACCCCCGCAAAAGGATCCTTACTAGATAGGGAGAGCCATGGTAATGAAATGAGAAGACATAATAGTAGTCGTAAGGCATATGGACTTATACCTATTGACCAAGGATGACATTAAGATGTGGCATCCAAACCAAGTCATTTACAAGAACCTACTCAAGCTCAATAGGGATGTGACTATGAAATATAATCACCAAGACAAGATGAACAAATGGATATACTTAGATGTAATGAATGATGAGGTGGTCCTAAGAAATGATGAAAGGAAAAATATAACACTTTAAATGAGTCTCAATCAAGAAAGGATGAAGGAGGACATAGTAAAGCCTCAACTCCCACCAACTCATGGGAGCACGTTCATTGTAGACTATGAAGATAAAGAAGAGGATAATGTTCCTCTTATTATAAATAGACCCTATAGGCCTCCACTTTAGGCTACTCCAAGTGGAAAAGACATGCCTCTAAGCTCTAAACAAGGAGAGTCAAGTAGATAGCCTATTCCTTCAAAAGGGACTACAAAATTCTCTACATCTATTGAGGAAGCTACCATAAAAAATTTAGGTAAATCAGATCCCACTTTCATTGATCTTGAGGAAGGATAACAAGGAATTGAGGTTTTAATGGAAGGACTATCTGCACTAGATAAGAGTACTATTGAAAACTTTTATACAAGTAAGAGGTCCCCTAAGACTATAATGAGAAGAGAAGTGTCCCCTCCATCAATTTCCTAATCTCCCTCTATAAGTAATCCACCATTATATTATTCCCTAGTCATTGGTACATTTACAACTAGTCATGCTTTTACTACTTTTCACACTCTCATATTCACATCCCCCATCATTACTTTCTTTAGGGGCACCATTCCCTAATTTTTTTGCGATACCACCATCAACATTCCACCTCCACCAAGATCCCAAACCACTATTGTTAGCCAAGATATGGGTTTTACTCCTTCTCAAGCTACCACAACAAGTACATCACTCACCCTTGGCCCCCTTACATTCACAAAGCCAATGAAACCCATTTTAAAGTGATGCACCTTGAAAAAACCACTTCACCTTACCACAACATCAAAAATGATTAGGCCTTCAACACTACCCTCATTTGTAATCAACATAAGCCCTACCAAGTCCTTATTTGATCCCCTTGGTAAATTAGAACTAACTAATTCATATATCCTAGTTGCATCCCTAGCTTCTTCCTCCTCTCAGGTACTCCTATTAAAACAACCAACCATACATCCATTAACTCTAGCCACCCCAAATTTGGTAAGGGGAATGACGTAGACAATAAGCCAAGGGCGGCCTTAGGTAAGCCAATCTACAACCCAAATTGGCATGAGATTCTTTGTTGATACTAGCACCACAAAAACAGTGGTTAGAAGACAAGTGGAGAAGCCATAGTCAAGCTCAACTGTGATATATGAGAGTGAATATCCACCCTTCACCTTAACTAGAAAGAGAATAGCCAACCCTAGAGAGGTATAAAGGTATGTAGAGGATCTTATATCCTTGGTGCAAGCAAAAGCAAAATCAAATATTGCCTTAATGAAGGGGATGCAAAAATAATTGAAGAGGATAAAGGAGTAAGCACTACCCACTATGCCAGATGGCACTCTAATTTTAATAATCAATGTCTTTAGCTTGTAAAAATTTATGAAGAAATGCAGGAGGATGGGATCAAGAAAGCAAAAAGGGTCATTAAAATTGACCAAAATCTTACCCTATATGACACCAAGTTATCAAAATTGGTGAGAGTGAAAAGAAGAAATAAGTTTCTTAACTTGAAAGTCTTGCCTCTTGAAGAAATTATTCTTGCATATACCATATTCATGAATAAAAGGAGGATTTTGAAGACATGGTTGGATCAGCTTAAGGATGTAAATACACCCTTTGAGAAAATTGAATTAAGATAGCCTTCTTATTGAAGGATGCCATGATCACTAGAGTGACCAAGCCTAATGACTCCTTCATAGATGAGCAATAATTTAGAGCACAAATGATGGTTTTCATTTCTCAATTCCAAGATGTAGCTAGTGCCAAGATGGTTGCCAAGGTGATAGACATTGTGGCATTTGCCAATCAAAAGCTAAAAATAGTGAAGGTAATTGAGGAAGCATTGAGGCCCATACTCATAGAGCATGGAAATATGATCCAAACATACCTAATTTATTTAGGCCCATGATCCTAGAATTTTCTCAAATTGACCAAGATTACCAAGCCTGTATAGAGGTATGGACCAAAGAAGTGGTAAATAAGCATAAGCATCAACAATAGTAGTAACAAGCATATCAATAGCCTCGAGGACCTTTGGAATATTCCACATGTTTTATAAATTTAAATTTAGGATATTCTATTGTGTACGGAATTTTAGGCACCTTGGTTGTATATTGGACACCTTTTGTGGGTCCACTCAAACTTGTATTAGGTATTTTGAAGCCTATTAATAGGGGTGTTCCACTCATTTATAAAATATAAATAGTTATTTTTAATAATTAATACAAGAAAGACAAAGAATTCATAAGTTTATCTATAGTGCTTAATTGTTTATTTCTATATTTGTTGTTCCTCATGCTTTTAGATGTCTAATTGTTTCCTTTTTTCAAATTGATTTAGAATTTACATTTTGTACATGCATCAATTAGTTTAACTTTAAAAATAGGTTGACTAATATATTGGCCTATTTTCTCTATTTTTTATCTCATTTTCTACTAGATGTGCTTATGCAATTTATTGTGAGTGAGTTATCTTTGTGTAATGTATGTTTTAGACATATGCTTTTTCTTTCCTCAAAATATTCAACTTAATTTATTTAGCTTTGAGTATTATGCTAGGGCTGGTAGGTTTTAGTTTCATGTATTTTTCCTCAAATGTTAATAGAATTGATATCTTTAGTCGTCTCTAACACAATCTCCTCTCTGCCCTACAATACTCACTCTTAGATCCACCTATGAAAGATCATATTGTAAATATCCACTATTTGTATGTATTTTGGGTAGTAATTGGCAAATATTAAGATAATTCACAAACATTAACAAGAAAAGTGTCATTCCATAAACATATGTCATCCCTACAGCAAGGTCTGCTTGAAGACTTTCAAAGTAGTGACCATATCTCTACTATGTGTTTTATTCCCATCAATAGTTTTATAAACAACTCAAGCCCTCTTAATGTAAGAAAATTTATAAAAATTACCTTCCTGTTGATGCATGTATTGTGCTCCTTGTGTCACTAAGGAACAAAGGGAAAGTAAAAAACTCAATTTTAAGTCCTGGAATGACTTGGGGCTTGAGTTGTTTATACAAATATTGTTAGGAATAGCATAAATACCTGAGATATGGTTGTCACTTTGAAAGTATACAAGAAATCCCTACTGTAAGTATAATAGATGTTTATGCAGTGACAATTTTCTTGCTATTCTTTGTGAATTATCTTAATATCTTCTAATTACTACACAAAATACAAAAAAAATAGTGGATATTTACAACATGATCTAAACTAGAGTGATTTTTGGGTCGATCCAAGAGTGATTAGGGTAGGGAAGAGAGGAGAATATGTTTTAAATGACTAAAGTACCAATTCTACTAACTTTTAAGGTAAAATACCTAAAACTAACACCTACCAACCCTAGAATAATGCTCAAAACTAAATAAATGTAGTTAAATATTCTAAGGAAATAAAATGCATATGTCTAAAACATACATTACATAAAGATAACTCACTCATAGTAAATTTCATAATCACATCTGTAACAAATGGGATAAAAACCAGAGTAAGTACACTAATAGATTAGTTAACCTAGAGTTAATCTCAAACTAGTATATGCATGTATAGAATATAATTACCAAATAAATTTGTAGAAAGGAAATAATCAGACATCTAAAAGCATGAGGATAAACAACTACATAAATAAACAATTAAGGACTACAGACAAACTTGAAAATTCTTTGGCTTTCTTGTATTAATTCTTGCAAATAATTGTTTTTATTTTACAAATGAGGGGAACAACCCTATTTATAGGCTTCAAAATGCCTAAGATAAGTTTGAGTAGGCCCACAAAAGGCACCTAATATACAACCAAGTGGATAAAATTCAATCCATAATAGAATATCCCAAATTTTAATTTATAAAACACGTTGAAATATTCCTAAGGTCCTTGAGGCTGTTGAGATGCTTATTGCTACTTTTGTTGTTGATGATTATACTTATTTTCTACTTCTTCTTTGGTCCATACCTTTTCACATGCTTGGTAATCTTTGTCAATTTGATAAAATTCTAGGATCATGGGCCTAAATAAATAAATAGTGTCCTATATTAGCTTGCCATGCTCCATGAATATGGGCCTTAGTGTTTCCTCAATTTCCTCCACTTTCTACAACTTCTGATTGGCAAATGCCATAATGTCTATCACCTCAGTAGACATTTTAGTACTATCTACATCTTATTGTAATTTATAAATGAAAACCTTCATCTACGATCTAAATTATTGCTCATCCATGAAGGAGCTATCAAGACTAGTCACTCTAATCATCATGGCATCCTTCAATAAGTGGGATATCTTAAATTCAAGAAAAGTCTAGGACCATGAGACTAAATAAATAAATTATGTCCTATATCAGCTTACCATGCTCCATGAATATTGTCCTTAGTGTTTCCTCAATTTCCTCCACTTTTTAGAACCTCTGATTAGAAAATGCCATAATGTCTATCACATCGGTAGACATCTTAGCACTATTTACATCCTATTGGAATTTATAAATGAAAACCTTCATCCTTTAGTAAGTGGGATATCTTAAATTCAATTTTCTCAAACAATGTATTAACATCCTTGAGTTGATCCAACCATGTCTTCAAAATTATCCTTATATTCATGAGGATGGTCTATGTAGAAATAATGTATTTAAGAGGCAAGACTTTCATGTTAGGAAACTTATTGCTTCTTTCCACACTCTCCAAGTTTGCTAACTTGGTGTCAAAGAGGGAAAGAATTTGGTCAAGTTTAATGACCCCTTTTGCTTTCTTTATCTCATCCTCATGCCTTTTCTTCATAAACTTGTATAATTTAAAGACATTGATCAAAACATTTATTATTAAAATTAGAGTGTTGTCTAGCATAGTGGGTAGTACTTATTCCTTTAGCCTCTTCAATTCTTGTTGCATCTCCTTCATTAAGGTAATACTTGATTATTCTTATACTTTTACCAAGGATATAGTATCCTCTACATACTCATGTACCTCAAGGCTGACTTTTCTCTTTCTAGTCAAGGTGAAGAGTGGCTCTTCACTTTTGATATATCATAGTCAAACTTGACTATAAATGTTCTACTTGTCTTCTAATCGCCCTTTACATGGTGTCAGTGTTAACACCAAATATCATGCCAATTTGGGTTTAAAATTGTCTTTCCTAAGGATTCCATTAGCTTATTATCAACATCATGTCCCTTACCTAATTTGGGAGGTATTTCTAATGGAAGTGCCTAGGAAGAGGAAGAATCTAGGGATGTAGCTAGGATATATAAATTGGTTGGATTCAATAGACCAAGTAGATCAAACAAGAATTTGGTCGGTCTTGTGTTGAGTATAAATGAGGGTAGCATTAAAGGCCTAATCATTTTGGTTATTATGGTGAGGCAAAGTGGTTTATGCTAGGTGAATGACTTTGGAATGGGTTTTAGTGGCTATATGGATGTAGGAGAGTGAAGGCAAAGTTATTTACTTATTGTGGTAACCTAAAAAGGAGTAGATCCCATAGCTTGGGTAACACTAGTTATTTAGAAGCCTAGTGAAGGTGGAATTTTGATTGTGGAATGGGATATGAATTTAGGAATGGTGTCCCTAAAGGTAGCAATGGTGGGGAATGTGAACATGGGAGAGTGAGTAATAGTAGACGAAGGAGCAGTTATAAATATAATAATGACTAGGAAAGAAGACAATGGTGGATTACTTACATAGGGAGATTGGGAAGTTGATGGAGGGGACACTTCTCTTCTCACTTTAGTCCCAGGGTACCTCTACCTTGTATAATATTTTTCAATACTCCTCCCAGTTAGCACCTATAATCCATCCATTAACACCTCATTTCCTTTTTATCCTTCTTCAAGATCAATGACATTAGGATCTAGTTGGCCCAAGTTTTTAATGAAAACTTCTTTAGTAGATGTAGAGACTATTGTAGGACCTTATGAAGGGCTATGTTGCTTGCTTGACTCTCCTTATTCAGAGCTTAGAGGCATGTCTTGTCCATTTAGAGTGGCCTAAAGTGTAGGCCTGTAAGGCCTATTTTTGATAAGAGGAATGTTATCCTCCTCTTCTTTTTCCTCATAGTTTGAATTAAATATGCTTCCATGATTTGGTGGGAGTTGAGGCTTTAATATGTTTTCCATCCTCCTTTCTTAGTCAAGCCTCATTTCAAGCACTATAATCTTCCTTATAACATTTCTTAGGACCACCTCATCATTCATTACATCTAGGTATATCCATTTATACAGCTCGTCTTGGTTCTTATATTTCATATTCACATCCTTCTTAAACTTGAGAAGGTGCCTAGCCATGAATTGGTTTGGATCCCACATCCTAAAGTCATCCTTGGATAATAGTTATGAGTCACTATGCCTTGCTACCATTATTACATCTTTCCATTTCATTACCTTGGTTCTCCCCAACTATTAAGGAACCCTATGGGGGGTATTTTTATTCCTATTGAAGATGCCACCAAATACAAGGAGTAGTTGGTAGGATATCTCCTCCTCTCCCAACTTCATCAATACACACTTAGTTAACCTAAAGGGAACCACCATCACCCCTTTCACTCGAATAACTGTGCAATCAGGGTAGAGCTAAAAGATACCTATTTCTCTTATTACCTATTTAACTTTTGATGGAACCCTTTGTCGATGATAGATATATAATTAGGAGGTTATAAGTCTTATATGACTATCTTGATGTCGTACCTAAAATGGTGAGTGTGAATTACATAATATGTTTGGGGCAAAAATTCATCTCATGTAGGAATCCATGTGTTTGGTCCTAATTGTGTAGTTACACATATAAAATCCAAAAAAAATCTTATCCTGTAGAATGAATCCCCATTTTGGCATGTATCATGCATATCTAAAATCAAGTTTATGCTAATAATATCCCAAAGTGAGGGGATCTATTTATCTTCGATAGTTATTTACAATAATGGGATAACCCTTATAACTACATACCCAATATGAGCATTGTTGAATATTCTATTTAGTAAGGTGAGGCCAATATTGACTCCATATCTTAATTGGGAAATGGGTATATTCCATTTTTCATCCATGAAGACTCTAATTGGGTTTTTTCCCATGAATCTAAGACTATCTCTAGCCTGTGTGCCTTGTACTAGTTATCAATAATTCTCTAGTTATAGTACAAACATGGCAGGGGTAGGTCATAATATTTTTAAAAAATTGGCCCCATAATGAAGGAAATGGGAAACCCTTGGTTTATTTACTTGAGTAATCCATATTCATATCTTGACCTCCAAAAAATGCCATAGACTAGGTCAGTACATGGCATGACCTCTGGTTTCACTATAGCCTTGTGAACATTGGTAGCTTGGATTGCAAGGATATTTAAAGCAAGATAAATAATGTGGGGCATGGTCTTAGATTTATAGACATCCATAACTCCCTAAACATTATAATAAACACTAATATAATGCATTTCCCTTGAGTTTATGGCTTAGGGATGAAATTTGTGTCCTTGAACATGATTTAATCACCATATTGAAATAGAAAAACATCACTTCTGAATGTAATGTTGTTAGCTATGATGGAAGGTCTTTATTGTGCCATTTTTATATAATTTCGGTAGTAACTAATTTCCTTTTGTATCTATATAAACCTTTTGAGCTTTGAAAATGATTGCCTGGGTGTAACTTGTGAATTAGATTGAGCTTGGTTGAATTGAGAATGCAAATTATAGAAAGAGCAAATGCCTAGGGATTCAAATGCAAATGTAGGTATAAGTAGTTGAGTTAAGTATCACTTTAGAGATTTAATTAATTAATGGAAATTTTGATGGTGATTTTGGTTTATACCATATTATTAACAAGTTCATCACCTTTGCATTCAAAACACCCAAACTATTTATTTTGGCATTCAATTACTTTTAGAATTCAAATTTAGCACTAATTATCTTACAATTCATCATCAATTTTAGATTTAAAGCTAAAGGTTTCCACCTTTTAACATGTGGCGTGCCACCTTAGACCCAACTAGGTATTTAAATGGCTTAAAGATGATTAATCTACTTAGTCAACATAAATATGGACATGTGGCACTTTTTGATTACTCTCAACCCCTTAGGGTGCAACTTAGTGTGATGATTCATTCATATTATGCCACATTGAATCTCTCTATTCATGGAAATATCTTGGCTAGGGAGATATAATTATGTTTTGTTGTAGGAGTTCCATGTGTTGTTTTTATAGGCAATCAGAGTTTCTTCTCGGCCAGGTGGCTCTCTTGGAGGCAATCACAACTTTGCTTTAATAGGTGGCACTTTCAGAAGGATATGAATATCTATCTGTGAATTTATGTTAATCATGTGTCTTGGATGTTTCCACATGTTGCTATTGAAGATAATCTAGTCAATCTTAGGATGAAACCTCATAGGAATGATAGGTGGTATCATCACATATGTTCAAATTGGACATGCATCACTTCATAGGTAATTATGTTGATCTCAAGTTACATCTCTATTGGAATAACATGCAACACCATCTCATAGGTTTAGTGGGGACACACATTTCTTTGATGATCCTTCAGAGGTTTTCTAATGGATATTTAGATAGAATTAGCATAGGTATCATAAGTGTCATCATTGCATCGGTCTAAGTGGAAAATTTATCATTATTATAGGCTTATTTTAATTCTTATATGATTTGTCACTCATGGAGGGATATTTGAATATATATATTCTATAGAGTCTTGATCAGATGGCTTAGATGCATCCAAGTGTTATTCTTACATCTCTCATGAGTTTTGGATTAGATACAATGCAACATTAACATGCATCATTATCAGATGAGTCTAAAAGGGACATGTATTACTTTAAAAGATTACTCGAGTCTAGATGGTCATGCTTAAGACTCATGGTGACATCTCACAGGCTTAAAGATTATAGTGAGATACATGATGACTTGGATTGAATAGTATTGCTCATGGGATCCAAGATCCTGACACATATCATATGGATTTGAATTCCAATGGCTAACTCCCTCATGAACTTTCAAGATGATGCCATGTGGCCCACATGTTTCATAGATTTGTGTAGACACTAAAAAACTACACATTCACAAATTTTTATGACTAAATTCCTCAATGTCCCCTAAAACTTCCTAAACCTTCCTAAAACCCCCTTAACCTAATTAAATCACTATTCTCCTAGTTACAAATATCATTCAAAATCACTATTTGAAAGTACTATTCACCATCACTATTCACTATGGGACCCACTATCACTATACATGATGACATGGCAAGTGACATGGCATGTGATTTGGAGGTGATATGGCAAGTGATGTGGCTTAGAAGTGATGTGTCTTGATGTGGGACATCATACCCCACTCGAGACATTTCCCAAAGTGCTTGATGACCTTATTCAATCATCACAAGGCCCCCCTTGAAATGTGGAAAATTTCCCCTTAAGGGGTCATTATTCAACATGTATTTTGTCTTCTCACATAAAATTAGACTTCAAAAATAGATACCTACCTCTTTAATACTGTTGACCAATTTTTGCCCACAGGCAAAATTATGGTCACCTTCTTCCCTTGCTCTTCAAACCAGTGTTTTTAGGTTGCATGTTCATGCCATGGTTCTTCAAGTTTTGGTTCATTTATCTTCAAGCTCAGCATCTCAATTTAGTAGTGTTGAACCATCGTACCATTGAACCATTGAACCAATGACATAAGTTCAATGGGTTTGGTTCAAAAGGGGCTTGGTTGAAAGGAAGAAGTTTAATGAATGGTTCAGTCTCTTGGCTCAAAACAACTTGATTAAATTGGTTCAAGAGTTCATCGGCTAAATGGTTGAACCTTTGAACCATTGAACCATTTTGGTTCAACTGGTTTGGTTCAACAGTCTAGTTCAATGAAAAGGCCATCAGGTTTTGGTTCAATAGAAAATTGGTGCCCAATGGTTGAACCATTAAACCATTTTGGTTCAACAGGTTCAGTTCAACGGGAAAGTTTAATGGAAAGGTTCAATGTACTTGGTTCAATGACATAAGTTCAACGTGTTTAGTTCATGGTGGTTCATCGGCCTTGGTTCATCGGTACACTTGGTTGAACCTTGAACCGTTGAACCAAACATTGGTTCAACAGTTTCGGTTCAAGGGTATGCCCTTGGCTGAAGGGCAGTCAATAGTCAAAATGACCTTTTCAAAGGGCAGACACTGACAATTTCAAAGATTTGGGCACTTCAATAATAAAGGAATGGGCCAAATAGAATTCTCATAGACAATTTTCCTGCAAAAATGTACAATCAAAGCTCAAAGCTCAAAGTCAAAGCAGAATCATTTCCATGGACATTTTGTTTGTAGAAAATATAGCAAGCTAAAGTGACCCAAGGAATTAACCTGGGGAAATTGTCCATGGACAATTTGCCCGTAGGAGCTTGGGAGGATAGTCCAAACAACACAGGGACCCACTGAAGTTCTCAAAGGGTAGGTGCCCTTGCGAGGGACTTCTGACTGGGTTGAGAGGACTTTGGAAAGGGTTGAAAGGTGCCAAGAGAATTGATAAAGGTAGAGAAGTGCCTGAGGAGATGCCACATGGACCTGATGACGGCCGCAAGGCCATCAAGTTTAAGAGGGCAAAATAGCCATTGGTGTTTAAAGCAAGGATGTCCTTGAGGCCATCAAAATTAATGAAGTGAAATAGCCATTCCCTTACAAATTGGTAGAGAGCTAACCATGGAAAAGAAGGATCTCAAAATGTAGCAACCCACCAAGATGTTTGCCCCAGGGGCCAAATGAGCCAGATAAGACAAAATGGACAAAGTGACGTGCAAGGAATGAATGAGCATCTAGTCCAACTGGTGCTAATTGAAGAAATGAGTCCATTAGGTGAAATAGTGCCAGCAAATTGATCATTTGGGATGCAAGCAGCTAGTGAAGCAACCAGTTTCTCCATTTTGCATTTAATGAGAAGGAAAACTGTGTAAGTCACCTAAAAAAGAAATGTAGATTTTGAGCAGACAAAATGAATAGCTCATTAATATTTTGAGTGACTTGTTCTTCCCAATGAAGGGACAGGATTTCCACTTATAAAGAGGGAGTGCCAAATGGACTTCCTAGTTTCTCATATATATTATGAACTTGGTCATTTTGTAATGATCTTTTCACAATTTTACAAGGCACAACCCTGCTGAAATTTTCACCTGAATCAAATAAAGCAGATATTACCTCTTCTTGGATGAATATTATATGTATGTTCTGAGTGTTTGATTTGAGGGCTGCCTCCCTTCAAGTTTTATAAGGTGCCATTTTTTACAATTGACAAGAGGAGAGCTCTATTTGGAAGTATAGAACATAGGAAGTCATTCACAGTATGTATTTCATAGCATCTTGGTGAGTCCCTGTTCCTGTGTTTTCATAAGAACCTCCCTGACATTTTCTTATAACCTGGTCTTTCTGCCAAGTCTGAGTGTATGTATGTATTTGTCTGATTTGAGAGTGGATGTGAGAAGGTCATTTCATTTTGGTGTATCACCTCTTTAGAGTAGATTTGTTTTCCTGTACTCTCCTTTCCCTTTTCAAATCCCCCCATTATATATCTATTTATATATCTATACCTATATTTTGCACTTGTTAGAACAAACAACGATACATTAGAGGGAGCTAGCCCTTACCTAGAGACTCTCCCCTCTAGCTTCACCAGTCCCATAGGCGAGAGGGGAGTTTCCATGTTGCAAGGAGAAGGCAGGAGTTTGACTTCCTGTCACTGGGTGCAAATTTCCTATGTCAATAGTTCTAACACACCCAGTGGGACCCAATTTGACACTCAGTAAAGTTCAAGATTGATGTTGGTCCTGATACAGCTAATTCAAGGTTATTTCTAGCATCTAGTGACTCCACTGGTAAGAGCTTTAATTTTCTTTTAAGACCAGTTTCTTAACTTTCTATGCCTAAAGTCACCACAAGGTCTGCTTCAAAAGGCATTCCATTCAATTTCATTAAATTTCCTATAAACTCTGCTAAAAGATTACAATTTGAAAGGACCCATCCTTATCTAGCCATCAATCCTCCAAGGCCTATTATAAGAGACACAGTCATAGCAGAACCCCAGTTACAGCTAATCCAAGACATGGCATTGCCTTTTACAGCTTCTCATGGTGAGAGCCCCTTGAATCTCTCATGTTATGATCCAATCCTGGGAACAACTCTAAAAATGTGCCTTTTTTTATGGATTGGGGCATATTACAGCCATCGAGCATATTAGAAATATTGCCAACCTCTGCAATAGTCACAATGTAACAGAAGAAAATATTGCCATTAGACTACTAGCTTTGTCTCTGAAAGGCAAAGCTCTTGACTGGTACAGGACCTTGCCCATGAATTCAATATATTCCTGGAATGAGTTGGGGACACAGCTGACAAATCATTTTGGGGAAAAGAGTGATGGCCTCTGGCTGGCTAAACAATTGATGACTATAAAGAGAGCTCCGCACGAGTATATGCAGGACTTCAACACACATTTTTAAAAGACTTGGGATAGAATTCCCATATTGGTAAGACTAACTCCCAGCTATGCTTTCTTGTACTATTTAAAGCCATTAAATAGTGATATTGCTATGATGATCTAATCTATGGGAGGGCATATATTGCCTCCTGCTTATGATATAGCCATAGTAGTAGAAAATTGCTTGGTTTAGGCTAGGAAAATAGCCCCTAGGCCTCACATGCTACTTTTCCCAAAAATGTTGCCCCCAATTCAAATTGTTGCTCCTGCAATAACCCCTTTGCCGAATTTTGAAAAGCTAGTTGTCGCTCCATCTAATGAGCTTCACGAGGTTAAAAGCCTGTTGCAAAACATGTCAAATGAGATTGTAGCTCTTAAGAGGCAATAAGCCCAAAGCAACAAGCTAAATTAGGGATATCAACAATATGGTCAAGCTCTTGGGCCTCCTTTCCAAGGCTATAATCAAGGATAGGGTCAGCTCACTCAGACTAGGCCTTTTCAGAATTACAACTCAGGCCCCCGTTCATCATCTAAAGTCATGGTGTGGGTTCAGAATAATCTAGTACAGGAACAGCCAAGCTGTTCGACCATGGGGTATGGTCAATAATAGGCCATCTACACAAATGAGATGATGAACTATTTTTAGAATGCAGATAACCAAACAATTGTTCAATCTCAGGTCCTCAAGCCTTCAATGCAACCCAGTATGAGTAGCAATTAGGCCTAGCCTAATTCCACTCTGATGAATCATTTGGAAGGGGAATTTTATTCAGTGAATTATGTAGGCATTGTAGATAATTAGGCTAATTACATTACATCCAACATGAGGTTCAAAAGAAGAGCAATGAAAGAGGCCCAAGCTACTACTCAGATGGTAGCAGTGCCTCCTCCACTGCACTCTAATTTAAAAGCCCCAAATTTTAGGTAGCCGTCTATACCTTTAGCCCCTCAGTTTGCAGTTCAGCTTGGAATCAACCCCAAAGAAAACTTGAAGGGAGGCAGCCCTCAAATAAATATAGTGGACTAGATGAAGAGGCTACATATGAACACCTCGTTATGGGATTCATTGTCTCTTCTAGGCTAGAAGGACGTATTGAAAAAGGAATTGCATGAGCTGGATCAGCAAGATTCCCAGCAAGCACTGATAACATCTTGATGACAAATGGACAACCTTACACTTTAGGATAGGTAAAGAAAGAAGAGAAGACTTCCCCTTTATATGTATCCTTGGTTATAGGGGATTTCTTGGTACATAATTGCATAATTGACAGTGGGGCCAGCACCTCAGTGATGCCTAAGTGCATTGCTAATAGATGGGACTGAAGTATGAAGAGATGAATAAAGGAGTCTTGTAGGTAGATGGGACACCTGAAAAAATAGTTGGGACTGTGAAGGGTTTAGGCTTAACATTGCATGCTTGCCCAACCTTCTCAATTCCCCATGATATAGTGGTGGCAAACATTCCTCCTTATTTTGCAATTTGCTTTTCCAGAGACTTCACGTCAAAGATAGGTGGCTATCTAGCAGTGAATTGGTCATATCTAGTTTTTAGAACCAAGTACAAGACTAAGGTAAAAATTGAATCTAAGCCACTCTACAAGGACCATCTATAACCATACACGCCCAAGGTAGTGAATGTCAGTTACACCATCATTGACCCAGGAGAGTCTCAAATAGACCAATCTCTATCTTTCACTCTTGAAGGAGTCACATACTTACTCTTGGATGAGTGGGAAAATGATAATTTTTAGCATGATACATACAAGTTCATTGAGGAGGCAGACCTTGGAGTCTACTGCATGCATGAAGAAGGTGCCTTCATGCCTAATATAATGAAGGCAAGCAAAGAAGATCTTGGCTTATGGCAACTGTATTTTGACGGTTCCAAAAGTAAGCTGGGAGCTGGTGGAGGGGCAATGTTGGTCTCCCCCTTAAAGGAAAGGTACTTTTCATCTTTCTATTTCTAATTCTCTTGCACTAGTAATGTTGCAGAATATGAGTCTCTGATCCAAGTGCTAGAATGGGCAAGAAAAAGAGGGATCAAAGAGTTACAAGTGTTGGGAGATAGCGAGCTAGTTGTAAATTAGGTGAAAGGTCTAAATCTGACCAAGAATTCCTTGCTAAAGTCTTACAAGCATAGAGTCTAGGATTTGATAGAATATATCCTTGCTTTCAATATCATTTCCATTCCTAGAGAACAAAACAAACAAGCAGACAGGCTAGTAGCAATTGGCACTCAGTTTGATGTTTCAAGGGAAATAAGCTGAGATCATGGTTCACGCCACTTGAAAGTGGTAGTTCAGCCCTCTGTCCCAGATAACATTTCAAATTGGCAAGTCTTCAAAAGTGACCAACAGATAGCTTTATTCCTACAAGAAGAAGCTAAGTTCGCATCACAGAATCAAGCAAAATTGCAAGAGCAATATGACAATCAGATTGTTTAGTTGAAGAACAATAAGCTCCCTAAAGGTCTAGTCACACTTGAAAGAATATTCAATAGGGATGACCAATTAAGAAATGACAAGGCATGCATCACCACCAAAGAAGAGAATTATGAAAGGGTTGAAATCTTCAAGAACAAGCTACTTGCACTTGGAAAAGTCTGCACATTTCAAGAGAGATAGGCTTTCATTTTGCTATGTCAGGAGTTCTCTAATGTCTTTTCTTGGGATTACAGTGACTTGAAAGGTTTTGACCCAAGGCTTACCCAGCACACCATTGAATTAGAAGAAGGCACTAGGCCAGTCACACAAAAGCAAAGACCTGTAAATTTGATAATTGAGCCCCTCATGCAGAGGGAATTGGCCAAATTGATTGAGTTTGGAATTATATTTCCAATCAAGCATTCCAGCTGGTTGGCCAACCTTGTTCCTATTATAAAAAATAATGGGGAGATCAGGCTGTGCATCAAATTTAGAGACCTTAATAAAGTCTCTTTAAAGGATCATTATCCCCTTCCAAGCATGGAGCAAATTCTTTAGAAGGTAATAGGTAGTGGGCATTTCTCCCTCCTAGATGGTTATTCAAGGTATAATCAGATTCTAGTGTGAGGTTGTGATCAGCACAAAATAGCCTTCACTACTAAATGGGGGATGTTTGCCTACAAGAAGATGCCTTTTGGGCTATCTAATGCTAGTACTACCTTTTAGCGAGCCATGGATGTGGCTTTTGGAGGCTTGATGAATAACAATGTGTTGGTCTACCTCGATGATGTGACGGTATTCTCCAAGAAAGTGAGCCAACATATAGAGCACCTCAAGAAAATTTTTGAAAGGTGTAGGGAGTTTGGCATCTCTCTTAATCCAAAGAAGTGCATGTTTTTTATTCATGAGGGGAAACTCCTTGGCCATATTGTGTCTAAAGAGGTCTTATCCATTGACTCTGAGAGAGTTCACTCTATCTTGGAGATGTCCCTACCAAAGCACAAGAAAAGCCTGTAGAGCTTCTTTGGCAAAATTAATTTCATTCAGAGATTCATTCTGAATTTTGTAGAGATAGTCAAGCCACTCACCCCTATGCTAAAGAAAGGGGATGATTTCAAAAGGATAGCTCAAAAGAAAGACAACTTTGAGGCCATCAAGTAGGCCATAACCCAGGATCCCACTTTGATTAGCCCAGACTTCAACAAAGACTTCAACCTCTATACTTTTAGCAATGAAGAAGTGATATCCGCCATGCTTACCCAAGTTAACGGTGATGACCTCAAATAGCCACTTGCTTTTTTCATCCAAGGATTAGAGGATTTTGAAGTTAGGTACACATATGTAGAGAAGCAAGTCTTGGTAGTAGTCTAGAGCCTAAATAAATTTAGGCATATGTTGTCTAATAGCAGGATTCACCTTATGGTCCCACATCCTAGTGTCAAGGATTTCTTGACCAATCGAGACCTGAATGAGAAGAGGGCAGGGTGGATTACCAAAGTGATGGAGTATGATGTAGACATCAAGATCACCAAGCTGGTGAGGGGAAGAGGCATGTGTCAATAGCTTGCTATAGACTTAAAGTAAGAAAAGGAAGATAGCTTATTAATTCATGATGCAGCCACTATAGAGGAACCAACTATTATAAAGGATTGGACGTTGGACTTGAGGCATTTCCTTACTACCGGTGAGTGCCCACAGGGTCTTGATAAGACTAGAAGAAGGTATTTCAAACTCTAGTCTCTCCCTTATGTCTTGGTTGGTGAAGTATTATTTAGGAGGGATCTCTCTGGGGTCCTTCTAAGGTGCATTGACCCAGACTAGGCTGCTAAAGTATTGGTTGAGTTCCATGATGGGCCAGTAGGTGGTCATTTTTCTCCTAGAGCTACAGTAGCAAAGATAATGAGAGTTGGCTATTTCTGGCCTAATCTTTTCAAGGACACCCATGCCTAGGTAAGAAAGAGCTAGAAGTGCACACTTTTTGATGGGAAATAGTGATTGGCTACCATGCCTCTCCAGCCCATTCAAGTTAAATAGCCATTCATGCAGTGGGGCCTAGATTTCATAGGGATGATCAATCCTCCCTCTAGTGCTAGGCACAAATGGGTCCTACTGCTATAGATTATTTCACCAGGTGGGTGGAGGCTGTCACTCTGAAAGAAGAAAATGAAAGTGCAGTCCTAGAGTTTTATGAGGACCTAGTAACAAGATTTGGGGTCCTAGCCACCATAATCTCATATAACAACTTAGCTTTTCTAGGAACCAAAACTAGTGAATGGGTGCTAAGGTATGGCATATACCTCAGCACTTCATCAAATTATTATCTATAGGGGAATGGGCTGGCTGAGTCCACCAACAAAAATCTAATAAAAATTATAAATAGGACTATGGAAGAAAATCAAAGGTCTTGGCATGCCAAGATAAAGATAGCTCTATGGGCTGACTGAATTACTCTAAAGAGAGCAATCGTAAATTCTCCATATATGCTCATAAATGGAAGGGAAGCGAGGCTTCCCATCTCACTTGAATTGCCAGTGTTGGATCTCTCCCACCAACTGCAACTAGAAGAAGGAACCAGCATGGAGGTTAGGCTATGTGAGCTAATGGAGCTCCAAGAGGTAAGGGATCAGGGTATGGCTTCTATGACCAATTACCAACAGCAAGTAAAAAGGCACTTTGACAAGAAATCATTCTCAAGAGATTTCTCTGAAGGAGACATTGTCCTAAAATGGGATGAATATCAAGCTAATCCTATAAAACATGCAAAATTCGATGCACTATGGAGCAATCCTTACATGATCACTCAGTGCAAGCAGCATAATGCATTCTAAGTTTCTAGGTTGGATGGTGAATAACTACGTATCCCAATTAATGGGATACATTTAAATCATTTCCAATAATTTTTTACTTCACCTGTACATATTTTCCCTTATTTTCTTTCCTATTTTTTCTTAAGTGTTGTTGCACAAGTAATAGTTTTCTTAGTCTTGCGTGTGCTTTATTTTCCTTAGAGGTAGATTTACATGATTGGTTCTAAGTTTTAACAGAGCTATTTCTAATTCTCAAAGTTACTATTTGACTCCATGCCCAATGGATTTGCAAGGCAACTGGGTTTCTAAGCATGGCAGGCATGCTTCCCCTATGAGTCGCCATCTGTTGACCAATTTTTGCTTGCAGGCAAAATTGTGGTCACCTTCTTCCCCTGCTCTTCAAACCAATGTTTTTAGGTTGCATGTTCATGCCATGGTTCTTCAAGTTTTGTTTCATCCATATTCAAGCTCAGCATCTCAATTTAGCAGCATTGAACCATCATACCATTGAACTGTTGAACCAATGACATAAGTTCAGCGGTTGGTTCAAAAGGGGCTTGGTTCAAAGGAAGAAGTTCATGGGATGGTTTAGTCTCTTGGTTCAAAGCGGCTTGATTAAATTGGTTCAAGAGTTCATCAACTAAATGGTTGAACCTTTGAACCATTGAACCATTTTGGTTCAATGGGTTTAGTTCAATAGTCCAGTTCAACAAAAAGGCCATCGGGTTTTGGTTTAATAGAAAATTGGCATGCAATGGTTGAACCGTTGAACCATTTTGTTTCAACGGGTTCAATTTAATGGGAAAGTTTAATGGAAATGTTTAACGTACTTGGTTTAATGACATAAGTTCAATGTGTTTGGTTCATGGTGGTTCATCAGCCTTGGTTCATTGTCATGCTTGGTTGAACCTTAAACCATTGAACCAAACTTTGGTTCAACAGTTTTGGTTCAAGGGTATGCCCTTGGTCAAAGGGTAGTCAATAGTCAAAATGACCTTTTCAAAGGGTAAACACTTCGACAATTTCAAAGATTTGGGCAATTCAATAATAAAGGAATGGGCTGAACAGAATTCTCATAGACAATTTGGCCACAGAAATGCACAGTCAAAGCTCAAAGCTCAAAGTCAAAGTAGAAGAATTTTCATGGACATTTTGTTCACAAAAAATATAGCAAGCTAAAGCAACTCGGGGAATCAACCCAGGGAAATTGTCCACAGACAATTTGCTCACGGGAGCCCGGGAGGATAGTCCAAACAACATAAGGACCTGCCAAAGTTCCCAAAGGGTAGGTGCCCTTGCAGGGGACTTCTGACCAGGTCGAGAGGACTTTTCAAAGGGCCAAAAGGTGCTAGGAGAATTGACAAAGGCAGAGAAGTGCCCGAGGAGATGCCACATGGACTTGATGATGGCCACAAGGTCATCAAGTTTAAGAAGGCAAAATAGCCATTGGCATTCAAAGCAAGGACATCCCCAAGGTCATCAAAATTAATGAAGTGAAATAGCTATTCCCTTTCAAACTGGTAGAGAGCTAACCATGTAAAATAAGGAGCTCAAAACATAGTGACCCATAAAGATGTTTGCCCCAGGGGCCAAATGAGCCAGATAAGACAAAATGGACAAAGCGACACACAAGGAATGAATGAGCAGTTGGTCCAACTAGCGTTAATTGAAGAAATGACTCTAGTAGGTGAAATAGTGCTAGCAAATTGATCATTTGGGATGCAAGTAGCTAGTGAAGCAACTAGTTTCTCGATTTTGCATTTAATGAGAAGGCAAATTGTGTAAGTCACCTAAAAAAGAAATGCAGATTTCAAGTAGACAAAATGAACAACTCATTAATATTTTGAGCAACTTGTTCTTCCCAATGAAGGGACACAATTTCCACTTGTAAAGAGGGAGTGCCAAATGGACTTCCTAGTTTCTCATATATATTACGAACTTGGTCATTTTGTAATGATCTTTTCACAATTTTACAAGGCACAACCCTACTGAAAGTTTCACTTGAATCAAATAAAGTAGATTTTACCTCTTCTTGGATGGATATTCTGTGTATGTTCTGAGTGTTTGATTTGTGTTCAGTCATTTTATTTTGATGCTCTCACAGGTTCAACACCAACACACCAGTTATCTATAAGGTGCCATTTTCTATAGTTGATAGGAGGAGAGCTCTATTTGGAAGTATAGAATAGAGGAATTCATTCACTGTATGTATTTCATAGCATCTTGGTAAGTCCCTATTCCTATGTTTTCATAAGAACCTCCTTGCCATTTTCCTATAGCCTAGTCTTTCTGCCAAGTCTGAGTGTATGTATGTATTTGTCTGATTTGAGAGTGGATGTGAGAAGGTCAGAGTAGATTTGTTTTCCTGTACTCTCCTTTCCCTTTTCAAATCCCCCCATTATATATCTATCTATATATCTATACCTATATTTTGCACTTGCTAGAACAAACAATGATACATCAGAGGGAGCTAGCCCTTTACTAGAGACTCTCCCCTCCAACTTCACTAGTCCCACAGGCAAAAGGGGAGTTTTCATATTGTGAGGAGAAGGTAAGAGTTTGACTTCCTGTCACTAGGTGCAATTTTCCTGCATCAACAAATACTTTGGGAAAGATAAAGGGCACACATTTTTGACCTTTTAGCATAAATGGAGACTCACCAACCCAAATGGGAGACTTTCTAACCCACATGGAAATCCCCACCAACCTCACCTTGTAATTTTCATCCCCCGCATAGAAAATTTTTCCACATTTGGTGTGCCACCCCTTTAAGTGCTTGTGTAAAAGAAAGAAAATATGGGGATAAGTCTTTAAGCCTCATTCAAACCCATGTGAATTAATTCCATTCAAACTTGGAGACTCACCAACCCACATGGGAATCCTCACCCACCTCACCATGACTAAATCATTATCCCACTTTGATAAATTCAAATTTCTTCACTATTCCTCTATTTTGACATGTTTCTTCACATAAAAATGTTATAAATACCCCCCTCTCCTTCACCCAAGGTTAAGTGGCAAGTTAGTCTTTTGTTCTTAACATATTGTTATAGGTTTTTTTGGAGGGGGTCATCATCTTGGAGGTCATAATCATCTTGGAGAAGAAATATCAAAGAAATGAAGCTTTTTCCAAATTGCTTCAAGCTTCATCAATATTCAACCATCATCAACATCTTTAATCCACTTCAACAACATTGAGGTAATTTACTTTGTTTTGTAATTTTAGTTCTTTGTTTATTTCCCTTTGGCCTTATATTTTCTTAACCTTCATACTCTTGATACCTCACACTCTTCCTCTTCATCCCATTCATCCCATTTAATCCCTTTGGCTATTTCCATTTAATTTATCCCCTTTATCCCATTCACCTCTTTTCCTCATTTACCTCTTTTCCCTCTTTGCCATCTTTACCTTTCTTTTTTCCTTCACCATAATTACTTATTTTCCTCATTTATCTATTCATCCCTTTGTATACTTTCAGACATGACCATATACCCAAACCAACAAAACAATCCTTTTGACTCTCACCACTTTACCAAACTAAAACCATAATCTTTACCAATTTTCAGCATTAGTATTAATTAAACTATTGCATTCATTTAGTTATCTTTTGCAAAGAATTTAACTTTATTGTATCCAATTTAGTTATTTTATATTTTAGTATCATTTATTTTTTATTTTTATACAAAATGTACTTATTTTATCATTCCAAATTAAGTGTTTTTAAGAAAGTGGATTGATAGTCTCCTAGAAAGCTTTCATTTTTATGATCTAGCACACACTAGGCAATCCACCCAACTACTTGTATAACAAACAAGTTTTTATCATAGTGTTTTCTTATTTTTAGGTATTATTACATATATAAATAATAGTTATCCATAATTATCTAGATTCAATGTGTTCACTTTAATAGTTATTCTTCCACACCCTTCATTCCTAGTTTCTTTCTTTTCAAAAAACAAAACAAGAAAAGCAAAAAAACTGAGAGAAACATTTTGGAACACCTAGTGGGACCCTTGAGTTTTCTTGGGTTCATTAGTTGTTTTAGGACATTTAGTTTCATTATTAAAATGGAATTTATATGTAATTTAATTTTTTAAAATTAATCATTCGTCTCTTTCAAAATGTAAGTTTTAGTTTTTTTTAAATAGAAAATTAGAAAAAATTAAAAAAGATAAATTTTCATTTTTCTCTTGCATTTATAAAAAAAATAAAAAGTGCATTCATCCTACATTTAGGTGAATTTCAGCTGTTCTTGTTTTCATAAAAATAAAAATAAAAAAATTCCTTTGGGTTAAAATTAATTGCATACATTGTTTGTGTGCTTGTTTAATTAGTTCACCTAGATTAATTAAAGGCAAAGCAAATTAACCGTAGTGAAAAAATGTTACACAACCAAAATATTTTCACAAAACAAACATAAAAATCACTTGAGATAAGGCCTGAATAGGATTTCATCACCTAGAAAATCACCTTACCCTTTCTTGATTATCATACTTGGATTTAATCACCAAGGGGATAACCAACTCAACTCTCTGGTTGGGTATAAACTCTGGTAATTGGTATATATTGGCTAAGCACCAGTACTGGATGTGGGATGATGAAGTGAGGTGATCAAGCCCTCAGAAACAAGACATGTACTCAATCCAATATAGACTTCTTCTTGAGTACCTAAGCATAACCTGAAACCAAACATAGACTACCTTGTTTAGGACCTATTCAAGCTGATTTCCCCTTTACACTTTCTAAGGTATAAGCCAAAATAGAGATAATTAAAATTCTATGATTTAAATTATCTTAGTGTATTATTTTATTTCCTTGATTCTTTTCTTTTTCTTACTTCTTATTTGAGGTGTGAGCTTCATTTCTCTCCATTCTTCACATAGTCTTTACCAGACTATAAATTGAAGAATAAAACCAACCAAGAACCTATTTTCCAATACCTCATCTCCACTATCTTATTCAATGGAGATATTTCCTATTTTCTCTCGTAGAGATCCTAACTTTTCTAGGATCTTGGATAACAATCCTTTCACCTTAAAGTGGTACCTTGCATTACAAGCCACTTATGCTCCCTTCCTTACCAAAAATAAACCCAACCTTGTCTACAACCAACCCAATCCTATCTACAACCAACCCAACCTTGTCTATAACCAACCCAACCCTTTTTACAATCAACCTAACCTTACCTATAACTCATCAAAATCCAACTTCAACCAACCCACAAACTATCAACCTTCACTTTAATTACCACCTAAGTTTGTTACAATGATAATAGACTAGATAGATAGATTAGAGTAAACTTAGTCCATCTATTTCTAATATCCATGATCAATCAAACCTCACTTACAACCAACTAATGGCCTATTATTCACCATTTAATTATTTTCATGCCCAAACAATAGCCTACCAACATCTATCATCTCAATCACCCCAACCTTGTCAAACATTAGGCCATTTCCCCCAACCATCATATCAACCTCAACCCACCTTGTTAACCCAATCAATTTCATCACCCTTAACTGATCAACCAATCTATCAAACCAACTAGCCTCTTCAAGTGAACCAAATAACTTACAAATAGTTTCACACCCTAATGTGATAATTGGGACATTGGTACACCCTCTTTTGACCCTTAGTAAACCTATAACTAAATAAAATATAATAACACCAACCCTAACCAATCCACTTGTTGACCAAGTAGAATGTTTACAAATTTCCTTAAAAATCACAATAAAGGAAACCAAACAATATTTTCCACTTCCTCTTTTAGTGAATCAATTCTAATAAGAATCATTTGACACTTGTGAGGTACACATGATCAATGTTAATATAAATAAACCAATTATTACTACTTATTCCACCCCACTCATTGAAGTAGGGGAATCACTTCCCAGTCCTTTAGATGGCCAAACAAAGGAAGCAACCACTCCCTTCCTTTCACTTGACACCATTACACCTTCTTCCCCTACCACAAACTCAACTACTCTTCCTTTGTAAATCATTATTTTAGAAGAGGTCACCTTATCCACTCCATCTATGGAAGAAACATCTTCTCTAAATTTTGAACCATCCACCAAAAACATAGATGGGGAAACCATTCCCTTTTCTCCACTGAAGTGTTTAAGCTTTGAAATCAATGATCAAGGATCCAAACCTATCTACAAGCCCTTTTCTAGGCTAGAACAAAGCCTAGAGTTCACTTCTCAACCCAATCTCGATAGAGCCACTTTTTGGCATCATCATGGCTTCCCTTACCAAAACAAACAAGAACCCTTAGCTTCACTTGAATCCACCCTCAAACCTATCACTACCTCAACCCCATACTAAGATAATCCATCCTCCAAAACTATAAGAGAACCATCCAACCTACTTCCATCTAAAATTGTTAAATGCCCTTATATCTCTTTGACAAAACCAATCAAGAATTGAGGAATACTTCTTATTCCTAGCATAACTCACCAATATTTGAAATTGGACCTAACTCCATAAATTCCATCAAAGAAAACTTTGACTAAACCTATTAAAAGGGTGTAATCTCCTAAACCATCTTGAAATAGACCCATGGCCCCCCTTTCTCTTAAATCTTCTACTTCTAAACCAACCAAGTAACTGCAACCTATCCAATCTACTAAAACCATTCCACAACTAACAACTTATAGGGTAAGGCCTACTCTTAATAAGGTTCCCACTCCAAAGCCAAAAAATCCATCATCACCAATGCCTTTACTTGAATCCTATTCAACCATTTTACAAAGGTTATTGAAAACATCCTCCTTAACCTTGTCACCTCTCAAATGTTTATAACCTATCAAAACTTTTGACCCTTCACATCCCTAACCAAAATGATTTAATGCTAGCTTAGTCTGTGTATACTATTGGACACCTGGACATGACACAAAGCATTGCAAATCTCTCCAAGCACTCATCCATAACTTATATTAGGATAATATGTTATCAGGTGAACCTCCCTTAACTAGGCCATCCCAACCTAATCGACAAACCAAAACTACCCCACCACCCATAACTTTCATAGTAAAAACTAATTTTAGGAAGGCTTCCAAAAATAAAAACCTATCACCTCCAACACCTTTTCATGAATCATATTCAACCATTTTATAAAGTTTATTGTAAGCCTCTTCCTTAAACTTATCACCTATCATGCCTTTTGACCCTATCAAAAATTTCAACCCTTCACGCCCAAAACCATCATGGTACAATGACCACCATATGTGCTCTTACCATAAGATACTTGGCCATGATACAAAACACTACAAGGCTCTTAAAACCATTATCGACTAGCTTTATGACAAGGATAATATGTTATCAAATGAACCTCCTTTGAGCCCATTACCAACCCAACCATTAACCAAACCTACCCAATACTTACCTATTCCCCCATTCTCATTTAAGAATAAAGAGGAACTGAAGAAATGAGATAAACTAACACTTCATTTTATCAACACCATCTATATTTTTACCCACTCTCAGCTCCAACAAAAGGATAAGGTAAAGGCTAAAATTTCAATTCCATGAACATACCCTTCAAACCCTCAACATTCTAACTAAACCCAACCACAAACACTTTCACTTTGGGATATTTTTCCCACCCATGTAAAGAGTAAACTTGGGGAGATTTCCTTCCATAAATATTTAACCATTTACTAACTTCAACCATAACTTAACCATTAACTAAACTATTCCTTGGCTTTGTTTCCTCAACCTATCAACCAAATGTATTCATCAACTCAGCTTGAACCAAGTGGTATATCAAATTAGGGGAACCCATTTGGACACCACCTAACCTATTTTTGATTCAAATTATCACATCAAATCATTGGAAGTTACCCTTCTCCATTAAACCTAACCAACCAAGCACCTAAAATAATGGGAATTCAATATCGGAGATCTCATCCTAAAAGAAAACCAACATGTGATCAACATGGAGAAGAGTAAACAAGGCATGTTTTTTTTTTTAAAATTTGCTTGGACCCTACATCATCACCCATAAGTATGGTTTAGGATCTTATTGTTTGTCCTCTCTTGAAGGCAAACCAAAACTTGAGCCTCTCAATGCTTTATTTCTGCATCCATTTTTATGTTAAAGAAGGATCAAGATCACCTATTTGTCTAAATTAGTCTCATCCTTTGATTACAATTTTTTCACCTTCACCCACCTTCCTCCTCCCCTTTTGAGGATAATTGATTACAACATAGAACCATGTGATTAACCATCATATTCATGTCCTAATCCTAAATATGGGTACCACAGATCTACCCATAGCATGGTTCTCATGGATAATTTTCATCACTAACATGATGGAATCCCATGGTCATTGTCTCTCAAAACCACACCCTTTCACAAATCATTGACCTTCTTGTGTAAATATTTTCCCTCATAAAGGTAAAACTTTCAACCTAATTAGATTGGTCTATGTCTAAACACATTTCATCTTGTAAAAATTAATTAGGTCAATATCTTAAGCATTACAAACTACTCCTTTGAAGGATAGCTACCCAAAAACTAAATAAAAATTACCACATGTAAGGTAGATTGCTCCCTTGAAGGACAACTATCAAGAACATTAAAACAAAGCCAATGAGCTTAGACCAATCCTTTAAAGGATGGATGAGTTAAATTTGTCAAAATTAGAATAGTTTCATGAAAGCTTCCCACATCGATTATATTCCCATATATAGAAATAAAGCAAAAGACCCACTATCACAAAAAAATCTACAACTGTAATCAGCTTTCACATGTAGACTTCCCACATTGATCAGTTTATATCTAGCATATGGCATGGACTTATCTATTACCATTCTTAGGCCACATATAGAAGGGGGAAACTAATTCACATGAGGCTATCATACATATAACTCATTACCATTCACATCACCTATCACCCATCTTCCATTTTGACTATCTGTAAATCAAGGAATTTAGAGCTTACTTGACACCCTATGATCATGAAACCTTTTTTATCAACTAAAAACCACTCATGAATAGCATTTGAAGGGATTATATTTATTAAGTTGATCTCACTTCAGGTCTATTTTTAGTCCTTGTCAAAAACAAAGAATCAAGTGGCATTCTTATCTTAATGTGCATGATTTATGTTTTCACCATGACTTGTACCATCCAACATTGTAACAACATAGTCATTTCTTTTACATTAAATGAGATTAAAAAAAACATAACCATACTAATCATAACCATAACCATAACATTCATAAGTATCCACACAACCTCAAGCATAATAAAATTTAACCACTAATATCTAACAAATTACCTTCTTATTCCTACCAGCCCATTGCCACAAGCTCTAAGCATCAGACCCCAACTATTGGTAGTTCCTACTATAACATGGTAGTCTTTTATTTTGTACCAGTTAAGAGTCCATCCATAGCAGGGGAATGATTGTCTAATCTAATTATATCACCAATATCCTCGACTACATAACTCCTTAATACCAAGGTCTCTTCTAAATAGGACCTCACATCTATGGTTCTAAGCAACTAGGGCATAGGTTACAGATATGGCCACCATTTATCTAGCCTACCCATACAACTCTTGGGTTAGGCAAGGTCCATCATCTATTTCTCACCATGTTGTTAAATTCCTTAATTGTATAATCTCCTTGACCATCAAATAAATTATTTGTAAGTCATCACTTCACTACTACCCTTAAAACTTGACTCGTAGTGGTGGTGAACCTTATCCATAACAACTCTATAGATCTGGATAGACCCCCACCTCCTAAAAATTGGCTCATAATGGTAGACACTATCTCTAAACTCTTACCCTCACACAATTTAGAAGGTGTAACCTCTTCACAAAAGCACCTCTTCTTTAGATTAATTCTATTGAAGATTATTTGTGGTACTTAACATTATGTTCCCTTCTAATTTATCCTACCTTGACCATCCATATCTCTCATCCTACAAAATGTGGGATAATTATGGTAAATATTTACCAACCTACCCCATTCACTTTCACTAACACCTTCACCAAAACCCAAAACTATTATTTTACCAAACCTTCTCCCTCAGCCCAAACTAGCCCATGTGGTCCATCAAATTATGGTACCCAATTTGAATACCACTCAATCTAAACCTTGTTGAACTACATTATCCTAATGTCCACAGACTATGTAAGCACTGCTCTAGGGGTAGCTCAGCCACTAACAACTAATTCCCATCCCCTTTTTTCTTCTCACTCATTTTTTCTACTAACAATACCCTCTTGCTTAGGGAATCCTACATCAAGGAAGCTTTGAATTCTTTATTTAGCATCCTTATGTTTTAACACCATCTAATACTTCCTCTTAAGTATTTCCCCCATTTTTGGGAGAACTACATTGGCTTAAGGTATTTTTGGACTATGTAGGTATTACTCAGTTACTGAGGTCAGCTTGACCACTTCCTTTACTTTAATTTCCCTTCTCACCTAAAATCTCTTCTTCCACTTCTCAATACCTATAGATTGTCAATATCTTTTAACACAAAGGTTAATAATATTCCCTATTAGCCCCCTTACCTCCCATAAAGTGACCTCCTACTCTACTTCATTGGCATCCCCATCATCTTTCTTTGTGAATGCTTTGTGACCCACTTCCCCACCCACCTTTTGCATTGTTTTCCCTCTCTTTCACCTTATTACCAACCTTTCCCTTTATCCCCTTCAAATTATTTCTCTACCCTCATCATCTCCCCTCACCCTTGGCTATTTGTCATACCCCCTTTATCACTCTCTTTTCCTCACCCATTCCACATCATACTATGCATATTACAATATTTCTATTTCTTCTATTGCTACAATTTTTGCTTACATGTACTACCACTCTCTACCATTCTACCACTCTTCCCATCATACCCATTTTGCATTCTTCTTATTTCCTTTTTTCCCATCTTTTCATAGTTTTTATCTTCCCTTTTTCCTCAACAACTAGTTTCTCCGTGGGTATTTATCCTTTGAGAATCCTTCCATAATTTCCCTTTTCTTCTTATCTCTTTTTGCCTATGTCCCTTTTTGCATTCCCCTTTTCCTCTTTCCATCATTTTACTCACTTATCTTTTACATCTATGTGAGTATCTGTGCTTTGTATCCCTACTTATAGTCTTCCTTTTTGTTCTTATCATCTCTTATCTTCATCCCTTAGTTTCATCTCACTCCCTTTCATTGCATCCCCCTATTTTTGTACCACCTCACCATTTTTTTATCTTATCAATCTCTTCTAATCACCCCTCTATCTTTTCAATCTCTTCTAACAAGATGATTAACACCTGCCTTCTCTCTTCACCTTCTTATCTACCCATCCTTTGCTTCCCCTCATTCTTCACCCCTTTCTCATTTTCCATCTCATTCTCATCTCCAAAACCACCATCTGCTTTGTGTCATTATTCCTCTCCTTTCATATAATCACCCATGCTTACTTGGTCAAGATACCACCTGCAACTTCCCTCTCCCATCATCCTCTTTGTGTCCTCATTTCACTCTTTTTTTCGTCATGTTTTCTTTTCTTTTATTTATTTTCTTATTTTTCATTTTCATCACTAAACTATTTTCTCTTGTCTTTTTTAGACTTTTTTTTAAACATTTCATGGCCACCCATATCCCTAATTCTCCCCTTACCCTTCATTATTTTTATACTTTTCTCCCCATCCTTTTCAATTATCCAATCTATCATTCTTTAGTGCATCTCTCACCCCTAATATTCTACCTTTTTATTTTTCTTCTCTTTTCTCCATTTCATTTCATTTCTTTCATCTCCCTTAATGCCCTTCCTTATTCTTCCTAACCTATATGACCATGCATGGATTCTTACATCCTTCTCCACCTTCATCTTTATCTATGACCTCATTGTTTTCTCTTCATCCATCTCATAGTCTACCTTTACCTCATCCCTTGTTGGATCTCCCTTATATTCTCTAATTTCACCTCCACCTTTTTAGATTGTGGTCACCAATTGTATTGCTTCTACATACATCTCCTTATTTTATTCCTTGTATCCTCCACACCTTTGCCTTAATGCATGAAATATGGTCAAGTTCCTTACTTTAGGAACATCCATTTCTTTCTATAATGCCTCTATATGTTATTTTTAGCCTCTCTTTTTTGTCCCTCTCCAACTACTCCCTTCAACCTCTACCCATTGTGAACATGTTATGGCCTCTAAGGTCCTCAACTTAATTTTGGTTTACTACAAGATATATACCAATCCTATAGCTATATAACATAATTGGCTAGGACTGTGGGCTCATATGACCAACCAACAAACCTAAGCATCATTCCACCATCAGGATGAAAATTCCTTCCCCACCTCTTTTGGTTTTGCCTATTTTAAACCCCATTTACTCTGACCTTCGAATATGTTAGAATCAAAACTAAAACCACCTTCAAATGGAATATTTTGGATACCCATGTGGGGATGATAGCTACACCCTCTCACATGTCCTAGCCTTCCAACCAATAATTTCCCTTGATTCTCCATTTTGGACTACATCTTCTTATGCCTTGAAATAACCCTTCTCTTTAATTGTAATCCATAACTTGATCTGTAATGTCCCTTACTTAGGGGCTCTTTTTGTCTCTACCCAACTCTGATATATAGCAATAAAAAGCTCTGATACCACTGTAATATCCCCTCCAAATAGGAAATATAGCACACAAAACTTTGAACAAAGATACAATATCTGTTGAATAAATTCAGAATAATAACAATAATATACTCTCTCAATAGCAAATCACAGATCTTATTACTTGTCCTTCTAAACTATTACAATTGCAGTCCCTCTCTTATGCATATAAAATATGAAATACAGTCTTGAAAACCCTGGCTTTTACTAATTTGGAAGTGAAAATTGAATTCTGGAATGGCTCGAGTTGCTGTGTAAAAACACAGTCACCGTCATCGGTAATACAACCGCTGTCGGTGGCTAATACTGCCATCGTCGGTAATACTGCCGTCGTCAGTAGAAAATATTGCCATTGTCAGTAATACTACCGTCGTCGGTAGATAATACTACCATCGTCGGTAGATAGTGGAATTGTACAGACCTGTATGGACTTCGTACGGCCACCGAATTGGGCACAACTTGCTTGTTTTCAACCCCTGATCTAAAAATATATGTTTCTAGCACAGAAGTTATTACAGATATTCCAGGTATTTATTTCTTTATGTTTTGATTCAATAAATTATATGGCTAGAGATCTTCCAGATATTCCAGGTATTTATTTCTTTATGTTTTAATTCAATAAATTATACAGCTAGAGATCTTCTATGTTAGAAACATATATTTTCATATCAGGGGTTGAAAATAGGCAAGTTGTGCCCAATTCGGTGGCCGTGCGAAGTCCGTACAGGTCCGTACAGTTCCACTATCTACCGATGATGGCAGTATTATCTACCGACGATGGCAGTATTACCAACGATGGCAATATTTTCTACCGACGACGGCAGTATTAGCCACCGACAGCGGCAGTATTATCGATGACGGTGACTGTGTTTTTACACAGCAACCCGAGCCGTTCCAGAATTCAATTTTCACTTCTAGATTAGCAAAAGCCAGGGTTTTCAAGACTGTATTTCATATTTTATATGCATAAGAGAAGGACTGCAATTGTAATAGTTTAGAAGGACAAGTAATAAGATCTGTGATTTGCTATTGAGAGAGTATATTACTATTATTATTTTGAATTTATTCAACAGATATTGTATCTTTATTCAAAGTTTTGTGTGCTATATTTCCTATTTGGAGGGGATATTATAGTGGTATCAGAGCTTTTTATTGCTATATATCAGAGTTGGGTAGAGACAAAAGGAGCCCCTAAGTAAGGGACATTACAGTGGTATCAGAGCTTTTGACATTTTATATTCCCTATTAGAAGGGGACATTACAGTGGTATCAGAGCCAAATTCATACCATCTTATTGGGCACATTAGAGCTAATGTCTTGCCATCCTGTTGGGTAGCTTGGGTATCAGTATGGCTTTAACAGATGTCAAAGATTTGGAAGAAAGAATGCACAATGCGAAGAAGAAGCTAGATAATCCATTCCAGCAAGCAGATGACATTCTAAAAACTTTGGAGGAGTTAGAAATTTATTTAAGCAAGGTTGAGCAGTTAAATTCTTATGAGATGCAAACAGCGTTATCTCCAGTGTTTGATTCATTGGTGAAGCCCCGATTATTGAGACATCATGATGAGGTGGTAAGACTTGCAACTCTCTCTTGTATTAGTGAAATCATGAGGATCATAGTTGGCTTTGATTTTAATGATGATCAGTTTATGAGAGAGGTACTTTATGCCATGGTAAAAAGCTTCGAAAAGTTAGATAACATTAGAGACCCTCATTTCTCAAGGAGGGCAAGATTACTTGAAACATTTGCAAGGTATGGGTTTGAAAACATTATGATGTTCGTAGGTTGTATTGGTGAAATTCGCATGATGTTTAAAATATTTTGGAATATTTTAGATGAGTTTCATTCTAGCAGTATATTGGCATCAATGCACTCTATTATGTTCACAATCTTGTTTGAGGAGGAGGATAAAATTTCTAAACTTTTGGCAGAAGATTTATGGTATGTCTAGACAAAAGGGAGAAATGTCTCACCTAGAGCTTGTATGTGGTTAAAGAATTTAATTAATAGTCCCAAGGATCGTAGTGCTTTCCCTATGACATGCAACAACTTGCATGATGAGTTTGACAGTCATGCTAATCCAGTACAGGGAGATATTAACACATCTTTAGGTAATGTTTTATCTGCATTATCTTCACAGGGAGGAGTAGTTGAGGATGTTGTGGATGAGCTTTGTCTTAAGGTGAGTTTAACTCAGGAGTTAGACAGTGAGGATGAGTCTGATGCTTGCATTCAGAGTGTGGAGGTGTACTCAGATGTTAGTACACTGAGTGTTGGTGATGAGTATGTTTCTATAGCTGCTTATGAGGAGCATGGGGTTGAGGCTCACACACATATTCAGGACTTGGGAGTACCTGATTCTGAGGAGTTTGGGATACCAGTGGAGTTGAGTCTCCAGATTGATTCTTCTCACACATTTGAAAGTGTGGTACAGTTGGTTGTGCCACAGTTACAGAGGGATCAGTTATGGGATGGATTAACACCATCTTTTGTAGATGGGATTTGCAGTTGCCAAGTACACAGTCTACAGTATCGACACATCCAGGGAAATTGTGATTTTAGAGATTGGTTGAGTTGTGTTCGCCAATTTGATTATGGGTTCCTCTTTGTTTTACTTATGATGATATTGCAGGTACTTACATTGATTTACAGCAGTGCAGAGCATAACTACATTTGGGACCCAGGAGGATCGAGTGGTTCATTGTTCTGAGATTGCTTGGGGACAAGCAATTTTTGGAGGGGTGGATTGTCATGTCCCCTTTTTCGTGGACATTGACAGGCTTGATGATTAGCCTATTATGCGACCTTCATAGGCTAATTGGATGGATAGAGGGTCATGATGGAGATTAGCTTGGCTTTGATTTACAGAATTCCTATAGTTGGCTCTCATTCAAGTTATTTTAGACACATTGGGCCTGAGCTCCTATTATTTAGGGATATTTGACATACAACGGAGCACCCTTGTTTAGATATGGTCATGTGCAAAATCACTCCCTGGTTCACCAGCTTCAGACGGTTTGAGGATCTGACATGTATTGAGGGAGATATTAATATTTGATTGATTTAATCAAATATTAATTATTTGGTCTAATTTTAAATTAGATATTAATTAATTATTAATTATTAATTAATTGGTCTAATTTTAAGACCCAAATTCTAATTTAAGAAGCCCAAGTTCTAATTTGAGGAAATCTAATTTTAGCAAGCACACCTTTGGAAGGGTATAAGAGTTCTCATGGGAGAGAGTTTGGATTGATGATTATTATTTGATATTGATTCTTGTTAAGAAATTATTCTGTGAAGACTAAGCCAAGGGTTCCAGGATTCCAATTGCATTGAAGAACGTCAACTCTTCATTGTGTGTGATTCAGAGGTTGTGAAAGATCAGTCGATCTATTGCCAAATTGAGAGATAACTTCACCCAGAAGTTATCATAGTATTACAGGTATTTGAGAGATAACTTCACTCAAAAGCTATCACAAGGGTTTACAGGTATTTTCATTATTTTTGGGTTTTGATTCAAGAATGATCCAGATATAGATCTTTTGTGTTAGCCCATAATTCTACAGATCAGGATCAAGCATACAGGTTAGGTGATATTAACGGCCGTATGACTTCCATACAAATTTGTGAAAATCTGTACGCATCTACAGAAAGTTTAGGCACCGACATCGGCAAACAGAGACCTACAGAGACCGACATCGGTCGACATATCACCGACGTCGGCAAGTTAGCGACTACAGGTCGACCGACGATGGCAGTATAACCGACGTCGGCGACTGTGTTTTTTACACAGCAGGCCGAGACGAACTAGAATCAGATTTCTTTTCTAGTTTGTGGAATATTTAGGGTATTCAGGCCGTACTTTCAATATTCTTTGTATACTTGACAGAGGATCTCTATTGTAAGCTTATGAGCAAATAAATAAGATTTTATACTGTGATTTATTTATCTAATTGAAGATATTTTGTAGAAATTCAGATAAGCAATTCAGAGCTTTTGTTTTGATATTCGAAGGGATATTACAGTGGTATCAGAGCTTTTGACGTTTTATATTCCCTATTAGAAGGGGACATTACAGTGGTATCAGAGCTTTTGACGTTTTATATTCCCTATTAGAAGGGGACATTACATGATCCCTCAATTAAATAATGTTACTATTATTCACCTCCAAAACCCCTCAACATCTTTCTTTGAATTCTTTCAAAAACTTAATGCTTACTTATTTTGGGGCCCCAATGACTTAAGGGTTAAGAGTTTTAATCTTGACCACTTCTCATTTGCCCACTCTACTACTTTGCTTCCCTAAACCATTGAATAATAACCTTCCATATCTTTTTAATGACATTTTTTTGGAATGTTCACAATGTTGAATTATTTGTATGATGATGAAAGAACCCATCGGATCTCTATAATAATTTGAGTAGTTCTAGATTTTTCAAATCTTACTACCACATATTTATACCTTTCCTTTTCTTTACAATGGTGGTAGAAACTTCATGATTTAACTTGATAATCCATGGATACAAATTCATTTTACATAGCTGATGTAATCATCTAATTACATCTTATCTCACCTCATTCACCATTTTTACCACACCCATCAGAAACTATTTGATATCCAATTGGGATAATCAATTTAACTAACACCCTTCACCTCAAAATAAATACATTTGGCCTAAAATTCTTTTTGGATTCCTATTTGTGGAACTATGTAGGTAGCACCCACTTTTCATGTACATATAGAGTCATCTTGGTCATCCCCTTCCATCCCATACCCAATCCACCCATGCTTTCTCCATGTACACCTTGATGTTGGTTACTTTTGACCTAGAACATTGGTGTTTTTTGCAATAAATTTTGATTATGGTGACCAACCTTGTTGTGTTGAAATTTTAAATGTTTTCACCACCTCATGTAAAACTAGACCATTTATGTTTTCTTAAGATCACTTCCTACCCTAGATACTTGAGTCAATACTGACCCTATCTAAGAACCTTGATAAGACTAACCTAATCAGCTATGACCAATGCTAGGGATCGGTTACCTTATCATTTATCTTATAACTTGACTTTTTTGTTATCAAAATTGGCACCTTTAGTCTCTATGTAATCTTGACTATTGCACTTAGTCATATTTTGTGAACCCATTGGCATTTCACATACCTATTGACCTTGTGTCACCACCTAGTGCCTACTCATCAACTACTTATCAAAACCCACACCCAATTTGACCTTTCCTCATTGACTCTCAATTTAAGGGGGAAAACCTCCTCCCATACTTGGGAAATCTTGACCTTTAACCAAGTGATTTGTTTTTGTTTTACATCTTGTTAATTCAAAGTTACATAACAAAAAGGGGTAAAATGTAGACACCAAAAAACTACACATTTATAGTTTTTGATGACTAAATACCTTGAGATCCACTAAAACTTATTAAAACTTCATAAAACTCCCTTAACCCAATTAAATCACTATTCTCTTAGTCAAAAATATCATTCAAAATCACTATTTAAAAGTACTATTCACCATCACTATTCATGATGACATGGAAAGTGACATGGCATGTGATTTAGAGGTGATATGGTAAGTGACATGGATTAGAAGTTATTGGGCTTGATGTGGAACATCATACCCCACTTGGGACCCTTCCCAAAGTACTTGATGACCTCATTTAAGAATCAAAAGGTCCCCACTTGAATTGTGGTGAATTTACCCTTAAGGGTCACTATTCAACATGTATTTTGTCTTCCCACATGAAATTAGACTTCAAAAAGAGATACCTACCTCTTTAAGACTTTGGGAAAGACAAAGGGCACCCATTTTTAACCTTTTATCCCAAATGGAGACTCACCAACCCAAATAGGTGACTTTCCAACCCACATGGGAATCCCTACCAAACTCACCTTGGACTTTTCATCACCCACATAGAAAATGGTGCCACATTTAGTGTGCCACCCCTTTAAGTGCTTGTGTGAAAGCAATAAAGGATGGGGAGAAGTATTTAAGCCTCATTCAAACCCATGTTCATGATTTCCATTCAAAATTGGAGACACACCAACCCACATGGAAATCATCACCCACCTCACCTTGAGTAAATCATGATCCCACTTGTATAAATTCGAATTACTTCACTCTTCCTCTATTTTGCCATGTTTCTTCACACAAAAATGCTATAAATACCCCCTCTCCTTCACCCAAGTTTAAGTGGCAAGTTAGTATTTTATTCTTAGAATATTATTATAGGATTTTTTGGAGGAGGTCATCATCTTGGAGGAGAAATATCAAAGCAAATAATCTTTATAAAAATTTCTTTAAGCTTCATCAACATTCAACCATCATCAACATCTTCAAGCCACTTCAATAACATTGAGGTAATTTACTTTTTCTTGTAATTTTAGTTCTTTATTTTTTCCCTTTGGCCTTCTATTTTCTTAACCTCCATACTCTTGAGACCTCAAACTCTTCCTCTTCATCCCATTCATCCCATTTAATACCTTTGGATATTTTCATTTCATTTATCCCCTTTATCTCATTCACCTCTTTGCCTCATTTACCTCTTTTCCATCTTTACCTTTCTTTTTCCTTTGCCATATTTAGTTATTTTGATCATTTTTCTATGAATCCCTTTGTATACTTGTATCCTTGACCATCTACCCAAACCAACAAAATAATACTTTTGACTCTCACCACTTTACAAAAACAAAACCATAACCTTTACCAATTTTCAGCATTAGTATTAATTAAATTATTACTTTCATTTCATTATTTTTTGCAAAGAATTTAACTTTATTGTATAAAATTTAGTTATTTGTTTTTTTAGTATCATTTATTTGCTATGTTTATGTAAAATATACTTAATTTATCATTCCAACTTAAGTGTTTTGAATAATTTGGATTGATAGCCTCCTTGAAATCTTTCACTTCTAAGATCTAGCTCATGCTAGGCAATCCACCCAACTACTTGTCTAACAAACAAGTTTTTGTGGCAGTGTTTTCTTATTTACAGGTATTCTTCCCTAGCCAAAGAAGAGTTCTCCATAATCATCTAGATTCAATGTGTGTAATTTAATAGGTATTCTTACACACCCTTCATTCTTAGTTTCATTATTTTCAAAAAATAAAAAAGTAAGAAAAGCAACAAAATTGAGAGAAATAATTTGTTCCAAGTGTCCAGCATAAGGTGATGAATCATTAAGGCATTGTGAAGGATAGAAGGGTGGACACCTATCCTCTTTAGGTCACAATATTAAATTTTATGTTGCATAAGGAATATTAAACTAGTACCTTAACTTTGACATCTTACAAGGCTAAGTGAGAAGTTAAGTTAGACTTTCGAAAATGTCAAATGCCCATCATAAGCAAACTAAACAAGTCTAAAAAAAAATTACGTAAGCAAATGCTTTAAATAAAGCATAAGGTTAGTCTATAAGATTTGGTGTGGCTTATTACATCCATGCTAATTGGGAAACTACGTAGAATCTTCTTGGTGAAGGCTTGTCTACACATATTTGAAGCATTCATGGTTAATAATCTATTATTTGAATGAAAATTGAAGAAAATTTTCAATAACTTGAATATTTTTTTAGTGTCAATAGGTATTGAAAAATGAACAATTAACCATAAATATCTATGAATTATTAAATCAATTTTTATTCAAAAAAATGACTTAGCAAGCTTAGCATCTTAAGCATTTTGGAAAATTTAGGAAAGGAGGGTCCCCATTCTAGGAATAGGGTTAGTTGAGCATTAACAAATGGATACCTCTATGGGAAAACAATTAAAATGTTATAATAAAGATATTATATTTAAACATGAATAAAAAATAAATACCCTCATTATGATTCCTAATCAATATCAAAACTACTTTTTAGAACTAATGAAAGTGCACAAACTGGAACTAGACTTTAAACCTTGTAGATAATCATACAATGTGTGTGCTTTGAAGTTCATTAAACATTTCCATTGGGTTCAAAAAGGAAACCTTTAGATCTTAAATAAATCCAACATGAAATGAATTAAGCATTCTTTAGATTTTGTATAATAATGCTTTGCTAAGTTAGGGATGGCTTGGGAAATGCTCTTCTGCCAGCCAAGTATCCATAGCCCTGACAAAGATACCTTTGGCTCCACTCCAAGCCTTGATTTACTACCATTAGGCATCCATATCCCTAATAGATATTTCCTAAATCACCATTGATAGAATATGAAGTAGTTTATGATTTTACTTCATTTGTGTATCATATTTTTTATTTATTCTTATATACCTATGTTCATAAACTAGAATGGATAAGAACCAAAATTAGCTAGGTTTAAGGATTGTGTCAAGACATAGTCTAAATGTTATCAATCTCAGATAGAAAGCTATATCTAGGCAATTTATTTAGTGAATTTGAGTGATAGTGTGATGGTCCACATAGGTTCAAACTCTTTTTCAAGAAAATTATCAATCATCTGAACTATATCACAACCTTAAAATGACTTAGGATTTTCATAAGAAAACTAATTTTTAATTAACCTTGCCTAGTTTTTCACAATTATAACAATGTTAGAGGCTTCCAAACTTTGGACTACCAATGTTTAAGATCAAAAATATCTTGTTACCATTTTAGGATCATATTTACACAAATCAAGCCAATGAATTCTTATCCAGAGGACTTATTACTAAGCTACAACACATAAAAATAAATAAACAAACAATAGGAAAGTGAAAAGAGAAAAGTAAAGTAGGAAAGCAAAGCGGAAAGAAAGATAGAATGGGAAACTACACTACCCCTATCTACTCTAACTCTAGACAAGGTTACTATCTTTTTGGGATTTATGATAGAGTAGTAGAGAAGTAATGTTTTAGATTCTACCCATTGAAAAGCAAGGCTAAGTTATCCCATTGCAAGTGTTTGAGTTTGAATGTGTTTTCACCTAGTATCTATGGTACTTGATAGGGTCCAATCTAGAGAGGATTGAAATTGTCATGTTGTCCTTTTTTCTCATAGGCCTTGTCCCACAGTAGGACCAAGTCTGAGATTTAGAATGATTTAATTTTAGCTTTCTTCTTGAACCATCTTTTCAAAACATCTTAATGCTTGCTAAAATTTTGTAATGTTTCATCTCTAGCATCCTTTATTTGGATAATGTTTAGTATATTGGATTTCACTCTTTCATCATCTTCCACGTACTCAACCATGAACTCAGAGGTGGGAAACTTCAATGTGATGGGAAATATAAGTTACTACCCATAAGATAGTAAGAATGGGGATTCCTTAAGTGATTGCTTGTATCTAGTTCTATCCACCCATAGAGAAAATTTTATTATGGACTACCATTCTCTTTTTTGTAGACTTCTTAATGGCATTCATCAAGTTTTTGTTTGTGGATTTTGTAATTCCATTACCCTTAGGGTAATAATTTGATGCATATTTGATGACTATTTATTTTTCATAGGCCCCTTTAGTAAACTTAGTTGATTCAAAGGTAAACCATTGTCACATACTAGAGATAGGGGTGTCCAAACTGAGTGATAATCTTTTCTTCCAAGAGCTTTATGACATCAATTGTTCTACTATTCTTAGTGGCCATTACTTTGGTTAACTTGGTTTAATAGTCTATAGTGGTAATTAAAATTTTGTGTCTTACCAAAGAGTTGGGATTGATTATGCTCATGAAGTGGAGGCCCCATTGTGCAAATGGATTTGCCTCAATTACATGTTGTAAAGGTATGGATGCCATTACTTATCTTTGGTTGAACACTTAACATTGGTGGCATGTTCATACATGGGCATGCACATCCTTGAATATGGTTGGCTAGTAGTATCCATATCTCAATATATTATGTGTAGTGGTACACCTTAAAGGATGGCCACTTCCCAGCTCATCATGGAAATTATCCATGATCTTAGTGGCTTTAGTTTCAAAGACATGCCTCAGATAAATTCTTTCACAGTTTTTTCGATAGAAGACCCATATTTTTATCATGAAGTGAGATGATCTAAGTGTGAGGGATATTTTTTCTCTCTCTTGAGGGGTGGGGGACATGTTCCATATAGTAAGTAATGAACAATGTCCTTATACCAGTCCCCACTAGGTACTTGGTTTGCTTCTACTTACAAAACATCAATGCGAGGATCAGTGTTTGCAATGAGTTAGATAAGACCTTAACCTATTAATAACTTAGCATATTTTTTAATCTTAATCATCCACTTCCCTCTTCTTTCTCCCATTTTATTCTATCCTATCATTAACTTAATAGCTATATTAGACACTATAGCATATGTCTTATTTCTTAGGATGTAGTGTCTGAATTTCTTTACAACCTTCACTAATGTATAAACTTGTTTATCTAGAATAGGATAATTCAACTCAAAATTGTTCAAATTAGTTCTCATGAAGGGTATGGGGTGATTTTTTTCATCTTCTTTCTATGTTAGTAAAGTAGAAATAGTATGATCATAAGCAAAAGAGTATAGATAGAAATATTTATTAAAATCAAGACTTAACAGGATAGGGGCTTGAATAATAACATCTTTGATGTTTTGAAAGGCCTTCTTTTCTTCAATAGTCATTTCTATCTTATCATATTTATTTAACATGGTGTTGAGTGGTCTCATAGTCTTTTCAAAACTAGAAATACACTTTCTTACAAAGTTGATTTTTCCAAAGAAATATTTTAACTTGTTTTTGCTATTTAAAACTTTTACCTTTGAAATTGCATTGATCCTATCAGGGTCGATGGCCATACCTTTTTTATTGATCATGTGTCCTAGGATTTTACCTAAAATTACACAAAAGATTCTTTTCTTGGGGTTTAATGAAATTCCATATATTCTACACTTCTCCAACACTTGTTATAAATGTATCATGTGATCTTTTTTTTTTTGGAAAAAACTATTAGATCATCCATGTAAATAATAATGTATTTACCTATCAATCCATGGAATGCATGGTCCATTTCTTACTAGAAGGTTACTCCTACATTGATTAGTCCAAATGGAATTCATATTTAGGAAAACATTCCCCATTTAGTGGTAAAGCCAGTCTTCATTCTATCACTCTTGTTTATTAAGACTTGTTTATAGCCTAAAAATCCATCCAAGATTGACATCATTCCAAAGCCACTTACTAGCTATATGACTTCATCCAAAGATGGTAAGGGATAGTTATCTTTCTCTAAGGATCTATTTAAATTTTATAAATCAGCATAAAGTTTTATTTATCCATTCTTCTTTTGAATTAGTGTTGTATAGGAAAAATTATCTTTGCATCAAGTAATTTTTTTACTTCTTTGTAAATCAATGGTTCCAACATTAGGTTTACTAGTCTTTATCTCTACCTAAAAGGTTTACAATATTCCTTGAATGGAATAGTATGAGTGATCACACCAGTGTCAAATATTTTTAGGTCATTGTATGACCAAGTAATGATGTCCTTGAACTTTATCAAAATGGAAACAAATTTTCTCAATTCTTCATTAGTGAAAAATACACAATGTTAACATTTTGTTCATCTCCATGATCTCCCAAGTTGACTTTCTTGTAGTCCATCCCACTTACTTTGGGTTTTTTGGATTTAGTCTCTTACTTTTTTGGATCAAACATCCTTTCCAAGGAGATCATGCCTTTGGGTATTTGGTTCTCTTTAAATTGGATTAATCCATTTTTGTTATCCTTTAAATCCTATATAGGAATTTCATCTTTTTCATCAATGATATGAGATTTGAATACACCAGTATTACATAGAAGATCAATTATCTATTGGTCATCATAAAAAAGTTGGAAGTGATTGATGCTATCTAGTACAGAGGTCATGGAATTATCTTCATAATAAACCCTTACAATTTTAAAGTCTCTAAATGTATCAAGTTTACTACCATAAATGCTATAGCATCTGCCAACTGGTTTTATTCCCTAGCAAGGAAATAATATTGAATGAGTCTCAATACTTGATTAGATCCATAGTTCTAAATTTATACTTTCTTAAACAAGAAAGTTTTCACTGATATCTACTTCTAATTTGATTCACAACTAGTTTAGAATCACCAAAGACTAATAGTTCATTAACCTTATCTTTAATTGCAAATTAAAGTCCTAAAATGAGAGCTTCATATTCTACTAAATTATTAGTGTAAGAGAACTATAATCTATAAGAAGCTAAATATTACCTTCTTTCAAGGTTTGTTAACACAATTCTAAAACTTGTACCTTGTTTATATTATGCACCATCAAAGTGCAATGTCCAAGGACCTTTTTTTATTCCATCTTGTCACCTATAATAATATCAATGGCTTCCAAAGTATAGACACCTAGGTTAGAGGACCACTAGTTCACCTTTTCATTATTGGAATTGTATTCTATGATCATATATTTCATCTTGGGTACTTAGTCAATACTTATTTTATTAGGGATCCCACACCAAAGTAGCCACATATGAGAGCAATTTATGGATATGTATCCATTCAAAGATCTAGTCCAATTATGACTAAGTAGCAAACCATAAGTTTTAGGTATGTCAACAAATTGAATGCTAATGAAATACTATATTTAAGGCTCATGAGATAGCTCTATATGGATTTTCAATAATTCACCTATTACCTTCACTCTTAACTTGTCCAACTATACCACCACCTTCTCAGATTTAACTAGGTTTAATCCTAATTTTTCACAAATTCCTAGAGGCATGATATTAGCTAAAGCACTAGAATCAATTAAGAAATTATGGAGTTTCTTACCAAAAATTCTAATAGTCAACAAGAAGGGTGGAACCTCATGCTTAATTTTGTACATTACTACATTGGAATGGGATTTCTTAGCCTTGTTAGAGCTAGGCTTTTCATTCAATGATTTTAATAGTAAATCATGTTGCTTAGTTACTTATGTAAGATCATGAAATATTACGTTTTACTTAATATTATTCATGTTTTCCACTATATTATACCCACCCTTTGATTTAATTCAAGGGGAATTTATTATTGGTTGTCTCTCTTTACCTTTGGGGTGCAGAGGATTATTGTCTATCCTACTATTAGGGGGTATATCTAGTTTTTTAGGTGGAGTGGAGGTTTTCAAGGGTGGGCTCTGAACTTTACTTCTCAATGCATATTTGATTCATTGGTACTATTGGAAATCATGTACTTACTCAACATTACTTTTGGGTTCATTCTCATCCTAGATAGGGAAGTCATAAGTCTTAACCATGAGAATTGATTCAAGTGTTCTAGTAGTGTCATTAGAGTTATCAGAGCCTTTAACATTACCTTTATTAGTGGGCTTCACCTCAAATCCATCCATCTAGCTCTATATGTCTTTAAATTCATGGAATAACTCAGTACAATCAAGTTCTCCACGTCTAGTTCTATTGTGCACTCATCACCAGTTAGGCAAGGTCATCTCACAAATATTGATCTTAGGTAGTTTACTCAAAGGGGACTCTCTATTTTTATTAGATTTGTTGAAAGGTATATTATATCTTTATAAATTATAATTTATGTTGGAGCTCTTAGCAGTGTTTCTCATTTATTTCTTGAGATCCAAGAAAACATTAGTGAGTCTTTAGATAATTATTTATATTGAGTCTAGTTCCCCATTTGGAGTATTTAGGTTCTTAATTTTGGTGGTATATTGGACATTGCTATTATTTATAGGCACCATTTCTTGTTTATTCTAGGGGTATGCCCTAAAATTTTATTGGTTGAAGAATCCAAGATATTGGTTAGGTATGGCATGACTAAAAGGCAACTAGTTGAGAAGTAGTATTTGGTTCAATGCATGATGGTTTTGATTCATGTTAGGGATGAAATTTAGAGAAATCATAGTTTAATCAAAGTTTAGTATAACAAAGGTGGGATGTTCTTATGAGTGCATTTGTTTATCAATATTTATAACCTTAACATAGTCTAAAGGCAATGTGTTGATACCCATGACTCTCCTCAAGAAGATGCATATCATTGGGTCCAAAATGTTCTTGTATATTTTTAAGGCTAGATCATCTACAATCTTATATGGTGGGGATGTTAGGGTGTACATCTTTTGGAACCTAGCATTAAACATCTTGATTAGTTATTTTGAGTCCCTTTTGAGGGTGGTAAACTATTGGTTTACAACACCCAAACTAAGTACCCTTCCAAATTGGGTAATAAAGGTATCATTAAACTGAACCCATCCTATGTTGGAATCTTTGGGTAAGTTAAAGAACCAATCATAAGTTGTGTCCCTAAAGGTGAAGGAAAAAAAGTGATAGGCCATGTCATCATAAATCACATTGAGAAACCTTAAATATGACTTAAATTAATTCACGTGTTCCTCATCAATTTTTTCTCCCAGTCGGGGTAAAGAAAGGTAGGTATTTTTTAGATTCCTAGGTAGATCATGCATGGGCCTAGGGTCATTGATGGATGAGTCAGCCAACCATGCCATGATTGGCATGAGATGTTTCATATTTTGGTTAAATTCATAATTTGGATGGGTCTTAGAATTACTACATCTACATTTATTTGATCTTGCCTTCCTATGGGTTTCTAAGGATGTTAAAGGTATCCTTAGTTTAGATCAAGACCTGGTTTGAATCCTAGGCAACTCCAAGTTGCAAGATGGGTGATGAGGGAAAAGGATATCTAAATATGACCTCATAAACACCAAATATTGTAAATATTAGTGAATCATTTTGGCATAAAATCTTAGATCAAACAACACCACCTTGATCTTTTAGGATCTAATCTATGAAACCTCAAATTTCTCAGAACTTACACAAATATTATTAGCTTTACATGTTAACCTACAAATATCTATGTTAAATAAACACACCAAAGTGTATCTATGCCTTATTTAATGATATGAAAAAGTTTTAGGATTTTAAAACAACTTTGAGCACAAAGCTAAGCAAAGGTTCACTTAAATTCAAGTACATTATAGCAATATGATCTCAAATGTTTAGATCCAATACAAGTGATGCCTTAGAGATTGATCTTCACACAAATGTTCAAATTATTTAACAAATTAATACCAAAATTTTAAAATATTATCAAAGTAACCCTTAATATGTGTAAATAATGGGGTATTTCACCTATGTTTGCATGAATTTAAGCAAATATTCAATTTATTTTACCAAATTTACACAAATGAACACTAACTTGATGAAATCCTTCAAAGAATGAAAAGATCCATGTAAAAGATGTAAAGACTCATGTAAATAATGCAAATATTTAGTGTTCTTTAATAGTATTTATGTACTTTGAAATAATTAAGCATGTATATAATGAAGTACATTTTAATTCCACAAATATGCATGAAAATAATTACATAAGGCCCTCTTTCTAGCTCCAAAAAATTTTCCTTCTTGTTGACACATGTATTGTGCTTCCTATGTCACTAGGGAATAATGGGAAAGTAAGAAAATCAATTTTAAGTCCTGGAATGACTTGGGACTTCAATTATTTATAAAACTATTGCTAGGAATAACACAAATAGTAGTGATATGGTCACCACTTTGAAAGTTTGCAAGAAGACCCTACTGTAGGGACAATAGATGTTTATACAGTGACACTTTTCTTCCTAATCTTTGTGAATATCTTAATATATACTCTCTACCTCACCTTACTCACTCTTGTATCCACCCATGAATCAGTCTAGTTTAGATCATTTTATAAATATCCACCGTTTGTTTGTATTTTGGGTATTAATTAGAAAATATTAAGATAATTCACAAATATTATCAAGAAAAGTGTCACTGCATAAACATTTTCTATCCCTACAGTAGGGTTTGCTTATAGACTTTGAAAGTAGTGACCATATCTCTACTATTTATGTTATTCCCAATAATTTTTGTATAAAAATCTCAAGCCCCAAGTCATTCTAGGACTTAAAATTGAGTTTCTTACTTTACCCTTATTCCTTAGTGACAGAAGGAGAATAATGCATGCATCAATAGGTAATAACTTGTTATTGGGGCCTACCCCCTCACTTCACAATCTTGTAGTGATAAGGGGTTTAGGTGATTTGATAATATATACCACCAACCATGTATATTTAGCTATAAAACCATGTTGGCTTCCCCCTTGGTAATGAAATCCAAGTAGGTAGACCTTTGGAAGATAAATGTTTAATTATTTTTGAATGAAAAGCTATTTGGTAGTGTGTGCAAAAGAGAAAACTAGTGTGACTAAAATGGTAATTTGAAAAACCATATATTTAATCTATGTGATTTATTCTAAGAATGAAAATAACTAAAAAATAAAGGTGAATTAATTACTAAAAAATAGAGATTAATTCCTTGATAGAGAATAGTACAATGTTAGTTTAGGTGAAAGTGTATACAAATAGTGTAGAATTAAGTCAGTTGGGAAGATACTTTATTGTATAATCAAGATATATAAGAACATAATTGAGAATGTTGACTATGTATTCTAGATGGAAGATAGACTACATAACTATGTTGAACAGATCAACCCAGTTTATTTTAGGGATGTAGTTTTACAAAATACAAACTTATGAAAAATAGTATTGAAAGAAGAATTAAAATTATAGAGAGAGAAATGAAGGAACCTTGATGGGCTTGAGGATGTTTTAGATTGTAAATTTTTATGTTGTGATGTTCAAATGTTTTTTCAAAATTATTCTAATTGAGTCAACTAGTTTGACTAAGTTTACAAAACCCTATATGCTAAAGAATAAATGATGAATAGACTCAACAAGTTCAAATATGTTTTTAGACCTATATATTGATAGAAGAGAATAATGGATAGAGGTGAATAGTTTGATTATGTATGAAAATCTATAAATAAATAATAATATTGTGTAAAAATATTTGATCTCGTAACCTATATTTGGTGAAGACCTACATAGATAGAACACAATCATTTTGAAGTGATTTTGTATTAAAACTACTCATATAAAGTTAAAAATATACCAACTATTTTGATAGAGTAAAAATATATATAAAAATAGAATATGAGGAGAAATGATGGTGTGATATAAAACCTACAAGGGATTGACTCATATCAGTTTTACCAAAATGTATACAAAGGGAAATGCAACTGATCTATAAATCAATCCTAGCTCAGAGAAGATAAATCTTATTTACATTTCTGATTGTTGATACATTAAATATTTAAGGTCATGAATAAGATGGATTTGATAGACCTAACTAAGGTATTTAATACCACAATAAAATCACCTAGGATTTTTTAAAGCCTCCAATCAATAAAAACTATGTGATAACCCTATCTAGGTCCTATGTTTTCATATTCACAAAGTAAATACAAAGGAAAGTAAAGTCTAATATAGTGCTCACCAAATCTTGTGGCATAAAATGGGGGTTAGTAAACATAAAAGTAAACATGTATAATAGAATCCTAATTAAGTTATGTATAGGTAAGACCCTTATGCGTAGAGAGAAATATATTAAAAATCCATTACTTATGTTACTTTTATCTACTACAATAGAGGAGTAAATTTAGAAATACTTACCTTGAAGATGAACCTATCAAGACTCAATCTCTCCCTTGGAAAAAGGTGCTTCACAAGAGGTTTTTGTGGTTTGTAAGCATCACTAAGAAAGGCCAAGGCATCCAAGACTTTTTCATAAGAAAATATTCTTTTCTAAATACAAATACTAATATAAACTCCTCAAGTATAATGGTAGAATATCAGATTGTAAATATGTGAAAATGAATTATTTAACTCTTGTTGTCTCTCTAAAAATGGAGAAATTAATGTGTATACATAAGGAATCAAATGCCCCCAATATATTCAGACATGAGTTAAGGTAAGGCCCAACATATAAAATAGAAATATATCATGTATTTTTATATGCATGTATCACACTCAAGTAGGAGTGTGACACACATGTGTGTATGTATAGGTAGTTGAGTATGACATCCATCAACATATAACTAACACATAGATTCCAAGGATATAATAGAACATTTATTTGCTTAAAATATTTTTGTATTTTTGATAGTTTTTTCTTTTTGGGGGGTTTTTGGAAATTTGAAGAGAGTAACCTATGATATAATACAATATATTTCTTAGATATCTCCCCCACTTAGTTCTTAAAAAACTAAGCTAGATATTTTAAAGTATTTGCATCATGATTAGATAGTTTGAAAATTCACGTAACATATTCATCCTCATGTTTAACATGTGTACTAAAAGAATTAATGCTATAATATGGAATATGTATTAATTTTATTTCATGAGGAAATGAGATACCTTGCTGATTACGATCAATTTTTGCTTCTATTGAGTATATATAAAGAGTTCCTAGTGTAAGTGCATATGAAGATGTGGTGGACATAACCAAAACACATGTTTTAATTACTTTAGTGCCACAACAATTGGTAATTATTATGTTTACCAATGAATATTTCCAACCTCCTTTATTTTGTAAGTTTTATAGATCGAAGCCAATTTTTTCTAAGATTTTACATTGCCAATATTTTTTTCTTGTGTAAGATCAAAATGGTTATTCCAAAAATAGGTACCACCCATGTATAAGGTATTTATTAAGTCTTGATGGTGTGGATGTTTTTTGTGTTGTTCACTTTGAGATTATATCATAAGATATGGACCTTGGATTGGACCCATGCTAAGTAACATTTGTAAACTGGTCATATAAAGATTAGAAATACCACATTTTTTCTTAAAAGGTTCCTTAGGTAAGTTATCTCCTTCCTTTCTGTGAAAGATAATTTTTTTGTATTTGGAGGGAGATATGTTTTTATTATGGTTAAAAGTGGGTGTTAAGGGTACCCAACCTATATAATTCTATCAATCTTATGGGCACCCATAGGCATAGATTAATTCAATCTCCCAAATAACAAAAGGATCCAAAAAAACAAAAATAGCTAAAAAAACATAAAAACAACAACACACACACATAGACCAAGCCAGCACTTGAGGCATTCCATTGTTGAAGATTTTCTAGTTTTCATATGCCTTGTTCCATTAGTTGGTCATAATCTTGAGTTTTATATCGATGAATCTATTGATGCTATCCTACTCACTGCCACTGGTGATTCCTTTGAGCTTTTTGTTAGGTCTGATTCCTTCGATAGTTTCTTATTTATTATTGAAGCACATGGATAGGCCCACCATGATATTCATGGTAGATTGTGACTTTCCTAAAGTTGAATAGGATATAAAGCTTATTTTTTAGGTCTTTATTTTCATTTTCTATGTTATAAACTCAGTAAGTAAGTGATTAATCATGGAGAATAGTTCTACCTCATTTTCCTTGGTGTAATAGAGCCCATCCTTTTGATTGATTTTGCCAATTTCTTGCTTAAAGTGGGTATGGTGTTTCATAAGCCATATCAGAAATGATTTTTGAAGATTGACTTCATCTTAGAATTCTTCCATCTTTATCTATCTCTTGACATAGTCTACCATGGTTTTGGAATCCAAATTGTTATGAATGTTAGAGGGAGGATCCCCACCCTTGTCTTCATGCCTATCCTGGAGGGAGGTATGTTAAGTTACATTAAATGAGTAATTATGAAATAAGAATATATATGCACATCATTATATAAATGGGTAAATGACTCATATTTTTTATGCAATGTTCTTTCATTTAATGGGTAAAGAAGGCCCCTACTAAATAAAAATTCTAATTCCAAATCTGAGGGTCTAAATGTTAGCTCATATGATGTACTTTTGAATTAAATAGTATAATACTAAAGGAATTCATCATCACATTGTTTGAAATTGTGAAAATTTTCTAATGGATGTTTTTAAACCTTATGAATATTAAAATCCATGAAGAATTCATCTCTAAATTATAAAAAAAATGGCTAAGGAACCCTTTGGTAAACTATAGAGCCAATTATGAGCCTCATCCAAAGTTATCATATGAAAAACCTTTAGTAAAAGTTTCTCATATTTTTCCCACTGACCAAAAGAATGTACATAAAATATCTTGTGCCAAAATAGATCTTTTTGTGTTTTAAATAAAGGTATATATGGTAGCTAAAAACCTATGGATAAGGATATTCAAATATAAATTTTGTAAGAGTTTGATTGTTGAACTAGGTTACATGTTCATTATTATTATTATTATTATTATTATTATTATTATTATTATTATTATTATTATTATTATTATTATTATTAAAAGCCATTTGTATTTGAAGTATAGAAATATATTTTTGAAGATACCCTATTTTGGTCATCATAGACATAAGATATTACATAGGAATATTGGTCTTTTTCATAGGTGTTATCATTGGTTGAAACCCACCACCTAGTTTGAATCTAGGAATATGAGTCTCATCATCCTCATGTATAAGTGCAAGTTCATAATCACTAAATTTACCTTTTCAAACTATCTAATTAGTAGTGGTATGGGATTTTTAAATTTTAGTACTTTTGGTATATCATTTGAATAGCTTGTACCATTGGAATAATTTGTTTCATTTAATTTTTATATAACAATCTGATCTTGAGTAATATTTCATAAAGTTGCCTTTTTATTGTAGAATTTATTTATAATAAAGGTAGAAGGGAGCCATCACCATTGCTAATGTATTTTTTTTGGGAATGTACTAATTATGGAGGTGTTAATTAAGTTTATTGAATGTATGACCCCCATATAATTTATTTGTAAATAATTCATAATATCATTATGTATTAGTCTAATTTTTTGATAATCAAATGAAGGAGCCTATTGGTCATATGTACCCACTTTTGTGGTAAAATGTACATGAAGGGCATGATTAGATGACTTTCCTTGCTAGTGCTTCATGAATTTTCTAGAAGTCCTAATAATTTTTAAGATGTACTACTTTTAGGGATAATAGGTTGAGTTATAACTTGCTCATCTTTTCCCAATCCTTAGCCTTTATATCCATGTTTATAAATATATCAAAGACCAAAATCATATGATCATGGTGTATGAATTGTGTTTAAAGGATATTTATCTTCCTTAATATGACTAAATTCATATATTGAAATGGTGGGAGTATGGACCTAATTAAAGGGATAACAGTGACTATCATTCAAGGATTTAAGGTTAGATGATTTAGTAGTTGGAAGGATAAAAGATTAATAAAATTTTACCCTTATTTAATATAAATTTTGAGATTTTCATAATGATAGTTATCAAAGCAATCAATATCATCCATTATAATAGATATGAAGTAAATATAGATCAATATAAAGAAATTAATAATCACCTATAGGGTATGCTTAGGTAGAAATGATGTTTAAAGATCAGGTTCACCAAATGTATAACCCTAAATTGGATGAGGATCCTTAATTTGGATTATATAGTTTAAGAATATAGAAATGATAATGTAAAAAGGTGATAATTAGATCTAAAATAGGCCAATTGGGTGTTAAACTCAATTATAAATATACACTAAATTTCTTATGTTGGGGATAGGCTAAATATAAAAAGTAAAACTAATCTATAAATGAAAATGACAAAGAAGTAATATACTTAGTTGTTTCTAATAATAACATAGTGTTAGATCTATAAAAAGTAGAAATTAGATTGGAAGAAGATTTTAGAAGACTCGATGAGTTCATTTATTTTTATGGATGTCTTTTTCTCTTCTAATGTTTATCTACTACCTTATCTCAATAATACAAATAATTATTATTGTGACTTAGTAATACAAACCTTGTTCCCTTTAGTAATCCTTCTTTACCATGTGATCAACTAGTAAACAAGTCATCTCATTGTAATCCTATTCTTACATGTTGTCATTTTGGTTATCTATAAACTTGTCTCCTTAAAACCATTCCCCTAATATTGTTCTTATATTTTTCACACTCCTCTATTCTTTTACCACCTTCATTACCCATTTTCCAAACCTAAAAACTCTTTTGATAGTTTACATGACTAGGTTGACTGGGTCAACCTTATACTCTTATTAGCAAAACTTATTTAGGGTCTAGGCTAGATCTTATCTAACCTAGCCCATGACCTAATAACTTTTTATCAATAATGATACTAGGTCAACTGGGTTGACCATGTCGGCTAAATTTTTTAAAAGGGTTTAGTGTTAAATTTACCTATATATACATAATCATTTCACCATTATATAGAGAAGATAAGAAGTAATATATATTCTACATGTGCTTATCCACCATTCTACTTAAGGATAAATATTAGGGTTTCATACTTTTTTTTGGAGATATGGATCTTATCTTGTGGAAAATTCTTTTGGATGTATTGATAGGTTTTTTAGTCTAAAGATAATTTATCCTTGTCATTCTTACATCCCACGTCATTCATACTCATTTATATGTGATTCAAAGGTTATATTTTATTTGATCGCATTTATTATAAGAAGAATCAATTTTAAGGACTATAAACAATTGGATAGGTTTTTAAATACCCTCAAAAAAGTGATTTGGAATTGACATACTTATTATAGTTTTTGAATAATTAAAATTGTATAATAATTTTTGCATATTATGATAAACATGTGAAAATTACTAACAAATAATTAGATAAAGTAAAACATGAACATTGAAGGAACGCAATAGACTGCAAGTAGTCTAAATAAAACACATAATAAGAACATCAAACACATTGTAGATGCATATGACGTACTATGAAGGCACAATAGAAAGTTTCCCTTTGTAAGGAGGTTAAAACCTATTAGATGTTGAGCTACCAAAAAAACACATATGAGCACATATAACTTTTAAATGATGTCTGTAAGTGTCATGTATGGAATACCTACTATAAAAGGATGCAACCACTTGAATGCTTCTAGGTTTTTATTTTCCTTCATTATTGTGCATTTAGATCTACACCATGGACTATTTCTCCTCATAAATTTGTAAAACCCTAGTTCTTCATCTTTATGGTGACCTTGCAGGGGGGGGGGGGGGGAAGAATCGATTAGTGAGAACATAGTGTTGAGATGATCCCAAAGACCCCTTTGTTAGTGAGCACTACCTACATATCCCATACTTCAAAGAGGGCCTCAGAATAATGTAGTTCTTCCCTACATGTTGGATTTTGTGTGAATCATACAATATGTGTAATACAAGTATTATTGTGACCTAACTTGTAACTTGTAAAACCAATCTCTTGGGATGCTCCTTTAGTAATTTAGACTTGTATATGTGTTGTTCCTATGATTGGTATGGAAATAGGGAAGCCTTGTTTAATTGAATACTCTTTTAATTATCTTTGGTAAGAATACTAGGTATCACTCTCATGTTACTAGGTGATGAATTAATGAGGGTTGATATTGTATCTATATTACTCCATTTGGATAAGTAAATCAAATTAAATCACTTTGGATGACCATTAGGATGCATTTAATTTATAAAATAGATGAATTTAGTGTACTGAACACTTATGTTAGATCATGACACTAATGTTGATGGTAGTGTCTATCCTAAATGTTTGTTCTCATGGAGTAGGGCAGTAGGTACAAGTTCAAAACTTATAGAGATGAAAGATAATTACATTTTAAACATTCTAGGAAAGATATAATGCATGGGTTATCAACATAAGACTATTCATATTAAGAGATAGACTGAAGGGCACATGATAGAGTAGATGTGAGACTTGTGGAAGTAGGAAAGGTCTATAACTGAGAGGAAAATTTAAGGTTTGAGATTTCCAAGTGTATAAGATTGAGGTTTTATATAATTTATAAATATCATCTTCAGATAGAAAGTTGCATTTCCCATTATTCTTCAATTTTAAATGTATTAGTTCATGAAAGAGTATATGGGAGAATATAAGAGAATTCAGTCAAGGTTACTAAACATATTCAATATTAAAGATGCATGAATTGAGGCTTTTCATAACTTTAACAGACACTAGTACATTCTAAATATGTGGTTAGATAAAAGATCTAAAATCAAAGCTTTTAGTATTTCAAACTAAGTATTTTTATGAGATAAGGTACATTAAAATAAATGATAGCATGACAAGTTCAATCCTTTATGTTGGACCATATCAAATCTATGATATTTTGGGTAACAATGTTTTATTATTAAAGGACCTTCAAGGCAGCTATTAATGTGGGTTTTATGCACACCTTAGAAATTTTAAATGAGGTATACTCTAAAATTTTTGTATCTTTGTGGAATAGGATTCCACTCTAAGGCATGGGTTATAGGTATGTGGTTAAAACAACCAAGTGGTGGAATATTAGGTTGAGTTTGTGGGTTGTTTAACTATGTTTATGGATGGATGCATGGATTATAATAAAAAGGGTAATCACAAGGTGAGTTGGATGTGTCTATAATTATTATATGGTAGGTAGATCTCAAAGATACATAAAAATAAGAAGCATAAGGTAAAAAATAAGATTATGTGTCTTTGAAAATTAATTTCTAAGGCTATTTATTTGGTGGACAAGTTTCTCCAAATCAACTATTTTCTATTTGTAGGTTTTACACACTCACAAACAAGCATGGTTATCAATTTGGGATAAAAAATATAAGATTATTAATGATCTCAATTCAAGGTTACTCTTCTTAGGGATTCTATTGCACACCCTCATATAAGAGATTATAGTTAGGAATAAGAAGTTATCTAGGGTAGATATGGCTCACACCTAAAAAACTATATCAAAATAAATACTTATACACACCTTAGATTATCAATTCAAATTTTACTAACTATATAAATTAATGAAACCTATCAATCCTCAATTGTTGTTACACATCTAAGATTGATATTCATTAATAAAATAATTAGATTCACTTGTAGCATTAACACATGTCAAGATTATTGAATCAATACAAATATAAAAACTTTAAATTCATTAACCCAAAGAGGGAAGAAGAAAGAACAAACATAATTGCATGACAATTGATTTATTGATATCTTCCTATAAATTCATCCAAAACTTCAACCATTTGAAAAGAGGTTTATGCATGTATATAAAGAACTTAGGTAAGGTGTCTTTTAATCCTCCATGTTTAGAAAACTTTAATTACATCTTTAAAATACTATATGATAAGTCTCAGATACATCTTATAATTTATATATACCTCATACATGCAACATGTGCATTCTGACAAAAAATGATTTAATTAATTATAATATGGAGTCAACTATGACTTGACTATTCATTTATAACCATTACATGAAAAATTGTATAAAATTAGCCTTTTATCTTCAAGCTAAATTGGCTCTTGCATGATGTTTCTTAAAATTATAGTTAGAATTATAGTTTTGCTTGTGCTTGATGACATGGTAACTAGATATATACTCAATGATACACTAGTTGATTGAATTATAATTAATATTGGAGCTAAAGTCTAAAGTGGCATTAATGTATATGTTGTTGCTGGCAATGTAGGTGGGTTCTATGGAGAATAACTAGTAGGTGGCATTGATGCTACTTTCTTCTTGGCATCTAACTCTTGGAAATTATTATAGACCTTAGCATATTGTGCATGAATTAAATTCATATCCATAAGATGCATCTTAGTCACTCTTCCTATTTTTTTCATCAGTCTAGTATGTTTTATCTTGGTGCTTAAATTTCCAACCCAAAAGACTTCTACCTTTGTTGCCTTTTTCCTTATTGCACTCAACTTGGCTTCAATGTCCTCCAAAGTCAATCCTTGTAAACTATATTTGAATCCATGTGAGACTTGTCAAATCATCTGATCAAAAGTAGATCAAGTTACTAATTTCCCTCTATTGTCCTAGATTGTTGTCAATTTAGCTTACTTAAAATTTTCTCTACTTATTTTTCTTGTCTGGCTATTTTTTTACTAGAGATTCAAAAAGTCATAGCCAATCTTGGGCCTCCCATGTTCTTATTATAGCTATATTCAATTCATTTGATTTCTTTGAAGGGTTCATCAGTCTAGATGGATAAATTACTTATTTAGGTTGTACAATACTAATAAATTCAACTTATTCTCATATTTTCTAAGAATCTTGAATAATCTGGTTATAGAATTTACATGTGGAGAAAAATTGACTCTCAAAGAATGAATTAAGTCCAAAATCTCATACAACTTGAGTGTTGCATTTTGCACACCATATTTTATAGCATAGGGGACTCATATTACCTATTGTTTCTCTTTGAGAGTTTATAAATGTTCTTCAAGATCTTGTCTATTTATCTATGTTCCCTCATATATAGCCAATATTGTCTCAATATGGGTCTCTATATAGTACTTGAGGTACTCAATGTTTGGGGACTGACCCTTCTTCCTGTTATATCTATTTTAAATGGAATAGACCTCTTCCCTTTCCTCCAAGATCAAAATATTTTAAGAGATATCCTAATCTTCCTATTTCTAGCTTGTTGGATCAATGTTTTAACCTTTTCAAAAAATGAACTCACCTTTGAAAGTTCAATGATCTTTAGATTAGGCCACTTAGAGTCTTAATCTTCTAACTCATTGTACTAGTCTAGAAGTGTGAGATTTTAAGGATATGATGGATGAGTTTCCACTTGAACATGCCCTTTAGGATCAAGTTCAGTTTCATAGGAAAGATTGATCATTGAGGGCCAAATTATTTTAGACTAGTCTATGTTTATGGATTATGGCATTAGGTGCACAACAATAACTAGTTCATTTCTTGGATCCCTCTTGGTTGTCACTACTATGTTTATGGAGACTAATGTTGAAGAAGGTAGAGGTGAACCCAATTGGGTAGATGAATGAATAATTTGGGTGATGTATTGGTTGATATCTAGGATGGATAGATATATGGTTGATGGGATGGACACTAAAGGAATAGAAACTATAGTAGTAGAGGTTGAAAAAGATGAAGTGTAACTAGGCAAAATATCATATGGGTGCATAAAAATGAGACTAGTATAAAGTGCTTGTTTAGGAATGAGAATTGAAATAATTAGAATAGGGATTATAAAAACAACTAGTAATGACATAAAAAGAAAGAGTCCTAAGGGGGATATGAAAAGAGGCCTCTTATTAGATGACACACCTATGAGAGGTGCCTTGGCTTCAAGTGCTTGTAAGCTTAAAATAAGTTTGATTGATATAATTATTCCTTGTCCACCTCTTATGTTGTCTCACCTTCCAGTGAAGGTTATGCCTCCTTGAGTTCTTGTATGGGCAGGGTCTATAGTCTATCCCACTTTAGTTTGCTTTGATGACACCATATTAATTTCTCATTTTATGGAGTAGTCATTTGTTTGGGAAGAGGAGGGGTAATCATGATATATGTTAGGGATATGGAATCCATTATTTCTTATTCATTAGAGGAATAAAAAATGGTCTTGATATCTTTCCCTAATGTGTTATGCTCAACTTGAGTCAGATCCTTTAATAGATCTTGTTTAACCTTCCTTAATTCAACAACTAATGTTTTCAATATAGGAGTATATTCCTCTTCTTCTCATGTAAGAGTAGGAATTTCTTCTTTTTATTATTATTGTTCTTATCCTCCATTAAGTGATGCCTCACCTAACAACTATTATTTCTCTCATGGTTGGTCTTGAGCCATGAGTGGACTTTGGGTATCTTGTCCCTATCCTTCTAGTTGTTGATATGGCCCACCACTCCAAAAGTCAAAAGATCTCCATCCTCCTAGAGGTGGTACTCTAAATTTTTCTTGGTTGAATGTGAGAGAGGGTTTAGATTTTATTATCCTCAATAGGTCCTTGCTCAACCCTATTGTTATTATTCTTTATTTCACTTCTTCATCATCTTTGGCATTTAAAAATTAAAAATATGATCAAATGGTTTGTGTTTATATGAGAAGCTGAGGGTGTGGATCTTTTGTTGGACCTTCCCATAAGTGTCCCAATCTCTATGGGAGATAATGGGTAATGCATATGATTAATTGGCATTTTTAACTTCCCTAAATTACCTTTGTATGGTGTACTACATCCTCCCTATGGTGATGTGGGATCCATAGAAGGTAGCCTACTTATTCTTTGTCATCTCCTTATAAATACCATTCCATATCTAGTATGCATTGTCTTATTTAGATACCTTGTTTAGAAAAAAACTATGAAGCTAAAAAGAATCCACCTTGTGGCCAACAACTATGATTATAGTGTAATCAGGGTAGAGCTAGTAGTCTCCCACATTATTGGAAAGTGTTTTAGCAATGTTGGGTGAAATCCTATCCAAAGGCTCCCTATGAATGGCCATCCAAACCTGAGGGTATAAATATTTAATAATATTAGATATGTTATTGACATATGATTATATGTTCACAAAATAGGATTAATCACAAATTTAGTTCTTGATAATGTCTAGGTTAGGATCTAATAGAACTATATTGTGCCTTTATACCATCCCTATGACTACATATAATATATAAGACACCATATATACATTTCCCCCATGTGTCCTTATATATTTATGTATGATTTTCTCCTAGAAGTGAGCATTGATTACTTCCCCCAAAGCATAGGCACACTCCAAGGTACTGAGTATGTCTTACAGGGTAACTCATTCTAGATGCAAGAAGTGGATGCTTGTATGGATGAAGAGTTGATTCAATAGTGCCATGCCCATGTGAATCCCCATTTTTAATTGGGTGGTGGGAATAAAATTATTGATATGTTACTTTATAGTAAATGTTTCTCTAGGGATAATCCACCTTGTTAGTGCTCACTCCACATTATTGGCCTTATTCTAGGTTAATAAAGTATATAAATCAGAAATAACATCTAGGATAGGGAGAATCAAATACATATTAAATGTATCCCTTGATATGTACATGATGATTATTTTATTGTCAACATAGTGGAGGTAATCACTGTCTACTATTTTTCCCTTGAAGAAGAAGCCTCAAAACAAGTCTATACATGGCATAACTTCTAACTTAAAAACTATGCAATGTAGGTCCTATCATTTGAATGGGAGTAGGTCCTTTACTAACTATTTATCCTCAACTGAAATGTATTCTTCCAATGTAAAGGAAGCCATGTTCTCTATAGCTTCCCATAAGGCTGAGTAATTAGGATAGTGACCATTAAATACAGTGATGTCAAAATCTATGTCTAAATACTTATTATTATCCTTGATGGATAACCTATAGGGTGTTGAGGCTCATTTTTATAACCTAGATGATGAGGCCATGGATGTTTGATGGATGTTGGTATATTTCAAGCTTTTGAAAATGGCATGTACTGGACTAGAATACATGAATAATAAATAATCCTAATCACAAATAGGGATATTGAGATTATTTAAGGTTGAAGTTTACTTGAGATCTTAAAAATTAAATGAGATGAACTTAGCTAGGGGATTAATGTTAATAGATTTCTACATTCATTTCCAATTCATGCACCATTAAATTATAATGTCTATGAGCTTATCACCTTCATTCAATTCAAACTTGACCACCCAATCTTAGTATATATGCCATGTAATATTCCTACTCATTTAGTGTTCCACAGTGTTATCTTTCACCTTTTTCCATTTGTCATTATATAGTCATGTCAAGGAAAGTCAAACTGTGCCTTTAGGCCCAAAAGACCTCAAAATGTAGAATGTTCCTCAAAGAAATTCCTTCTAAAAGAATATATCCTAAAGTCTCTAAAATAATAATTTATAAAGACTTAGTACTCTTCAAAAATATTGTGTTTTAGTTAAAAGTAGTCACATAGAAAATTCTCAAAGTGAAGCTTCTGAATGAAATTTCCCAAAACAAATCTCCTGATGAGAATTCTTATGAAGCAAAGATTTCAAAGAAAAAGTTTCTGAAGAGAAGCCTTCTGAAACAAATATCTCAAAGTGAAATTCTTTGATGAAAATTATCCAATGAAAATTCTGCAAATCAAAGCTTTCAAAGACCAAAAGTAGTTGAAGGAAAACCTTCCAAAGAGAAAACCACCATCCGGGACAAAGTTTCCAATGAAATTTCTTGAAGACCAAAGTTTTTGACAAGAAAGTCCTAAAACAAAACTTGTAGAAGAAAAACTTTCCAAAGTAGAAAGTTTATAGAATAAGCTAATTTTTAATACCTACCATGAAAAATAATTCTTCTCAAATTTCAATTAATAGATTAGTTTTAAATAAGTCTTTTCAAATAGAAATAATTATACCCCAACATGACTTAATGTCCAAAATATTGAGCTTTTATAGATAATATTAACCACCATAACCATTAGAAACATGCAATTATTCAAATAAAATATTCATACTCTTCAAAAAAAAAAGGGGTCCCCACTTTTTAAAGAAATATATAGGGTGGGGTGTGTTGAATATAACAAATGGCAACTCATAGGGGTGAATACTCATGAGTTTTTAAGAACCCATAATCCTTGGTTTTGCAATCATAATATCAACCATAAAATCATACCAAAAGAAATGATTAAATCAAAAATGAAAAGAGACTCTTAATAATCTTATGCAACATACTAACTTCACTTATACCTTGGATCTTTGTGTAGAAAGTGATTATCTTTATCTCTCGTCTCAGGATTTTAGGCAAAGATATTGGGGTGAACAATAGGTCTCATTTTTATTGGGTGTTAGGTGCATAAATTTTTAGGGAGATAAAGCATTTCTCTACCACAAGCTAGGCATCCATAGCTCTGAAAAAGATACCTTTGATGACCTACTCCTCCTTTCTTCATATTTTCCATGATGCATGATACATTGATCTTATTTCATCATGTAATTTTCCAATCCTTTTTTAATTTCCTTTTAAAATGTTGGATTATGCCTTTTATTTTTAAACTTTTCTCTCTCTTTTTTCTTTCTAAATGAAAGAGGGAAGAATTTGACCACGATGAGTTAGTCTTAGTAAAGTTTTGGTTTAATCAAAATGTCCTTGTCAACTTTTGCCCATGTCAATGGTTATTACCTTAAACAAGTATTAACATTTTATGTGCATTTGACCCAAGGGGACAAAAAGAGATTTTTAAATTTACCCAAGACTATGGAAGTAACTTTGAAATACTTAATGAAATCATAAGCTTTACAACATGTTCAGGTCTAACTCTCTCATTACTTAACTATTTTAAAAAATTTGAACTACAATATAGAACACTCATTGATTTGATTTAGATTCAAAACATGTCAACTACCATTTGATTATACTAGGATTTGACCAATCTTAGACTACTATGAAAGTAAAAAAAAAATTACTCTAGAAAGTAGTAAAAACTACTGAAACCAAAAGGGATATTCTAGAAAATATGAATAATTCTAATAAAATTAAATGATAGAAATAAGGAAAATAACTAGTGGAGTAAATCTAACCTACTCCTAACTCTACCATAATATCTGCCATTACTCAAAGACCTCTTCAGATGGAGTAGCCATGAAGTAATGCTTCAAAAACTATCCATTAACTAGATATGTCAAAATTTTACCTTGAATATCTTTTAAACAAAATGACTTATTATGCAAGATCTCTGAAATATGATACGGTCCTATCCATAGTAGGGTAAACTTATCATGTGTTCCTTTTTTCTCATGGAATTTGTCAGATAGTAGCACTGAGTCAGAGATCCTAAATGCTTTGGATTTCAATCCCTTACTTGTTTTAAGTATAAATACTAAGAGAGGGGGTGAATCAGTTGCCTTACAAAAATAAATTAATTTTACTTAACATCCATTAAGCATTCATTCACATGCATACATTAATCAATACATAAACAAACATATACTAAAGAAAACAACATAAGAACATATGAGATATGTGGGAAACCCTCTTAGGGAATAAAACCCACTAACACATAGCTTGGAATATAGTCCTATAAGTAATGAATCAAACTTTTAGTGAGGCACCAACCCAACAAAGAGCATTAACCCCTCACTAGTCAAGCACCAACTCAACTAATCTTTTAGTAAGCATCAACTTGCAAAGAGGCACCAACCCCCTAGGTAAATAAAAACCAACTCAATTACCTTAAACCTCTAATCACCTTTAGACACATTTTTCTCACTCGACTAAATATTACCACCTTATTTTTATCCTCACTCTTCCATCTCTCTCAAAAAAACTATTAGGAATTCTTTCTCAACTAGCCCTTTCCTTGTCAGAATTAGGTCATATGACCTTGATCATCACCTTTAAAAACATAGTTAGATATTCATTACATATTTAACACACCTCTTTGATGGTATTCAATCCCTTTACCTAGTTTCCAAAACTATATATCATTCTCTCATGTCCTTAATATTCTAACTAGTCAATGAGGCCTATTAGACCTTCAATTTATACTTGACTTTTGATTTTACCCATATTGGTAAGATACTAACTTTTCCATACTTATATCACCATTTTAATAGATAGAAAACCATATTTCACAAGTTAAAAAATCACTACATAGGTTGGTCATTACATTTAATGGATAAAACCATCATTAATCCTAATATAAACCTAATGCAATTAGGCCTTCTCAAATCAAACATTTCACCTTGACCACTTTGGAACACCATGAGCCTTTAAAAATTGATGAAACACTTCACAAATGATTCAATTATACCCCTACTAATATCACACACCATGAAACTTCAAAAACTAATGAAACACTTCACACATGATTAAATTATACCCCTTTTAATCTCACCTTATGTCACCAACACCATTTATCTCATTTCACTCCTTGAACCACATAATTAGGTCTAATTGCCATTAGCCCTTCTCACTGCCAGAAAGTTTGTCTTGAGTAACTAATTTATAAATTAAACTTTTCCATATAATCATACTAAAAAACACATGTATATAATCTTAGTGAGCTTAGGTTAATGACTAAGTCCATTATATTTCATAATACGTAGTAAAAGTCCTCAAATTGATAAATTTCATATGCTCACTCAAAACTACATGTAGGCCTTAAGAACCCAATCAAAAGCCTTTGACTTTTAACACCTTCATATGGGTTTATCATGTATATATATTTTTTAAAATGAACATACTATACCTATATAACAAATTCATGTGAATTTTATTCTTCAACTCTATGGAAAAATACTCAGGAACATCATTCTCACTCATACACAAAAAACTACCTGTAGCTCCAAAAACATAGTCATGAAGATCAAGATTTAGAACACTTATATGAACACTTGTATAAAATTATAATGGTTTTAAATGATAATTAATAATTTTTATAACATATTGGAATAGATATATTACAATATTCAATATCAATATTGGTCTTACATATCAATTCATGTCCTCACCTTACACAAACTTCACTGTGTTAGATAGGTCACTTTGAGAACAAAGTTTTTCTTGTATATGAAAATCATCAAAAAGTATAATAAAGGGGGATAGGATATATATATGTATTTAAAAAATACCCCATTTATTTGGATCATCCCTAATCCACTTCAACCCATCCCTAATCTCATTCTCACTATTCCCTAATTTTTAAATTATCTTCCTCATTAGGTCTATTTAGTGATATGTTAAATTTAATGACTAATTTACCATATTTAAGGTTTGAAACCTACTTATAAAATTACATGGGCACAAAATACAAGTCTCACAAATCATCCTCCATCAATTTTCATGTTTTGACTTGGTAAACCATGCCCACTACATCAAAATTTTGAGAAACAAAGGGTTGATTGTAGCTTATACTCATTCTTATGACAAACCAATACCACCTAAAAAAATTATAAGAGTCATCTACATAATAGAAACATAAAAATAGTTTAACCAATCCATTCTAATCCATTTCCAACAAGATATTTCCTATTGGGTCATAATGAGGGTTTTAGGAGGGTGTAGACTGCCCTCCATTCTTAGCAAGCATTCATAAAGGATTGCCCCTAAACTCCAAAACCAATGAAATTAAATTAAATATAAGACCCTTTTCCAAGTTCCATGAACTGATTATTATCTCATGTAAATTTTGCACATGTTAACAAGAATAAGAAAATCCTTCTCAGGTCTGCAACACCCCATTTTATGCACGCAAAAGATCTCAACACCATTTTTCATGATTTTTCCTTTAAGGTATGACCTAAAACTTGGTAAAAAAACTTAAAAAAATATTTAAAACATATTAAAATTATCTTATGATCTCTAAGAACCTTGGAAACTAAACTTTACCCCTTATTAGGCCTCACTAGGTCTTTTTTTCTCATTTAATCTTGAACTACTAGTCATACGTAGACCTTGAACACACCTTAAAACCACTAGTAATATTATAAAAACTTCATTATCATGTTATAAAATCTCATACCTTGCTCACACACTACCATACATCATCTCACAAGCTTTAGACTACTCACCTTATCATGCTACCAATCATGTGCCTTTTTACCAAGTCTCTTTATTTAAGGACTAAGCCTCAAAACTGACCTTGGAACTCATATAAAGGAATTATTTCATATTTATCAAGTTTTTATAGATTTATACACTCTCTCATTCCTATACTGACACGATTCACTAAGATTCACTATGCTTCATGCATACACCTTCTCTCATGGCTAAACTAGGCTTGTCAAGACACCTAGTACTCAAAGTAACTTACCTTATATCATGATCTTGACCTTGAAATGCCATAAAAATCAAAATAATTAACAATTTGACTTCAAATTATCTCTCAATAGAGATACAATAGGTTTCCTTCAAATTTTGTCATGTCCCCTTTTTAGTCGACATGTGCAGAGTAGATGATTAGCCTATTATGCGACCCTCGTAGGCTGATGAGATGGATAGAGGGTCTTGATGGAGCTGGGCTTGGCTTTCGTTTGGGCTCTTTAGGACATGAATTAAAGGAGATATTAATATTTGATTGATTTAATCAAATATTAATTATTTGGTCCAATTTTAATTAATTATTAATTATTAATTAATAATTAATTATTAATTATTAATTATTTATTATTGGGTCTAATTTTAGGATCCTCATTCTAATTTAAGAATTGGTCTAATTTTAAGACCCTAGTTCTAAATTAAGGAAGCCCCAGTCTAATTTAAGGGAATCTAATTTTAGCAAGCACACCTTTGGAGGTGTATAAGAATCTCTCTGTAGACACCGAAATCGTGTCGACTCCCCTGGTCATTCCCCGTCTTATTCTTCTTCGCCTATTGAACCCTTGCCGATCACTTGTTTCACCAACCTTGACCCTGGCAGCATGTAAAAAGGAGCACAGAGCAAAAGGTAGACTCTATCCCCATTATGCATCTGCCAACGTCGGTCTTTACCCGACCGATGTCGCCGACGTCGATCACCTATCGGCCGACGTCGGCACTCCTGCCGACATTGGTCACCTTCCCCTTGTCCGTTATCAGTTACCATTCGGTTTCCTGAAACGGTTGACAAACCGTCTCTGGAACCGTCCCCGTCCCCCGCCTTCATCAACCTCCGCCAACCATTCGAGACCAGACCCCAAACGCTATTCGAAACGCTGAGCAACCAACCTGCGAATTCCTCCATCAACCTGCGAACCCCGAGCAATCATCAACACCACGACATCAACACTCTCTGCATTCAATCTGACTCCAACTATGGTTTTCATCGCGTCTTCTGGCAGGTAAGTATTATTCTGTTTATTTCATTTCTTTCTCAGTTATTATTTATCAGTTCTGTTATCCCTGCCTCTGTCCAAAACCCCCCAGACTCTCTCAGATTCTGTTCTGACTCTATCGAAAACCCTACCCTGACCTTATCAGACCCTGTCCCGACTCTCCCAGACCCTGTCCCGACTCTGTTCAGCCCTGTCCCGACTCTCCCAGACCCTGTCCCGAACCTGTCCAGACTTTCCCAGAACCTGCCCCTACCGACGCCGGTCACTACCCCGACCGACGACGACACCTTAACTGACGTCAGCACCTTCCCTAACTAACGCCGGCACCACAGAGACCGACGCCGGTGACTGTGCAGAATAGTGCTGCATATCAGGTATGCTCTTTATTTTTCTATCATTTATTTCTGTCATTATCATCTACTTTTGTCCAATATTCTGCTCTTTTTTATCAGTGGGTTGATATCCTTCTAGGGAGTCTTCGTACTTCCGGGATCGGGCGTTCGCCTGACAGCCCACCCTATCTTTGACTAATGTTTTTCCGTGTTTAGCCTTTTCTTCACAGGTGTCATTCCTCCACAGCAAAAGAGGAGAATCTTTCAACGTCTGATTTCAGAGCGCACGACTTTATCAGGTACTTCTAGCCTTGACCATCTTTTAGTTTCTTATTTCTTCTTTTGAATGTAGAAAGCAATTTTGCATTAGAAACATTCTGGCACGCCCGGTGGGACCCTAGGTCCTCCTTGGGTTCTTTCTTCTTTTCGTTCATTTAGGTGCATTAGGTTTCTTCCTTTTCGCCTCCTTTCGTCTCTTTTTAAACGACATCATAAGCAGAACTAAAACGAACATTTCTTTCTTTCTTGCACTTCTAGACTAGCTAAAACTCATATTCTTCGACTCTTTCTCCATTCGTCTTCATACGAACAAATATTTCGACTTGGACATTAAAACACTTTGCATTCATCTTTGTTTGCCTGCATCTTTTAGACCACACATAGTAATTAAACCGCATATTGAATTAATCTAGATCACTTGATGTTACACGACCAAACCACCTGCACAAAACAAACATAAAACTTACCTGAGACAAGGCCCGAGTGGGATTTCATCCCCCAGCAGATACCTTACCCGTCCCGGTGACCCTACTTGGATTTCATCACCAAGGGGGAAGCCCACTCCATTCTCTGGCGGAGTCTAATCTCTAGGTGAGGTATATTTTGGCTAAGCGAAACCAGCTAACCACTGGAATCGTGAAGTGAGGGGAGCTTGCTCCTTAGCACCAGGCCGCGTACCAGACCCTAACACAGACTTCTTCAGCACCATAACAAAACCCGAAACCATCCATAGACTTCTTCTTCTAGGACTCGACTCACAAAACCAACCTTCCTCTACACATATTCTAAGGCATAAGCCACTATAATCCTAAAAATTTACTTCTAGGGTTTTAGGATCTGCTTGTGTCTTCATCTTTTTGGTTCTTATCTGCTTGTTTGAGCTTGTGAGGATGTTCTTTCTTGCCTTGAATGGTTCTGACACGTAGTCAAACCAAGGCTCTTCTTGACCACGCTAGCCATCAATCGCTTTCACCTACCCCGTCTATAAACAATCATATAATGGAGTTCTACTCGAAGACCGAAAGAATTCCTACTAGACTATCTCCAACCCAGACGCCTATCATCCTAGAAGGGGACCAAGATTTTGCAAGATTCTTGGACCTCAATACCGCAGCCCTCCAAAACTATCTTGCAAGAAAACCAATGCGGGACCTTTCGGATGACGTGGCGACGACATCCACACCGTTCGCCACCCAACCTTTTTCGACTCAACCTTTCGCCTCAACCATTAACCTGACCATGGCCTATACGCAAAGTTTGGCCTCCTCGTCTATTTTTAAACCAACCTCCACTGGGGTTTCATTACCCCCTCAACCACCTGCAATTCAACCAAGTTCTACATCATATCAGAACTTGATTGTCTCGACCCCACACACTCTTGCGCCTATATATGCAGGAGTGCCTACCTCGCCCTTTGTCAATGCCGTCACACAACCTCCTTTGGCGGTATCTAGTCAGCTTATGCCTTCTACCTTCATAACCCAACCACCTTTAGCCTCTACTTCTGCCCCTGCGACTAGTCATCCGTACGTTGTACAACCGACTATGTCGCACGCCTCTTCTAGCCTCTTTCAAGCGCCTTATAACCTAGGGGGCGCTTAACCCGCCAATCTGTCAGCAGACGTCATCAAGATGCTGATGGATAAAATGTCCAGTCTCGAAGCTTCTATCTCCGGTTCAAGCAATACTTTGTCATATGAACAAGTTTACAGTGAGCCCATCCACCCTTCTGTCCCTATCCGACCATACCCCAACCATTGGGAGCTTCCTAAATTCACTCGCTTTCAGAGTAAGGAAGACCCACAACAACATCTACGGGCATTCAGACATGCCTGTTACCTTATCGCCCACGACGATGCGTTACTTCTACGCACGTTCCCTATGTCACTTTCTGGCCCTGCCCTTGACTGGTATAGTTCTCTTACCAGACATTCTATCTTTTCATTCATTCAACTCGCCCAACTATTCATTGACCATTTTTCTATCAATATCACTAAACAAGTTTCGATCACAGACCTTTACTCCATCAGGCAATTTGACGACGAATCAATAGCCGATTTTGTCGCCTGTTGGAGAAGCTTGATTAATCAGCTCTCCTTCTCCTTGCCTCAACCCGAGCTCATTGAGCTCTTTTCCCGAGCATGTGTCAGTCACATCTCGTCCACCTTGCGGGTTCAAACCTTCCACACTTTCGATGAGGCCTTCACCATGGCCTGAAAGCTTGAACTCCGCGCCATTGAAGAAGATAAGGTCAAATTGTGTAACACTAACACAAGAACCAATGACCATTCTTCTTCCAGACCTTCTTCTGCCCACTCTCAATCCAAGGGGTTGGCAAACACTGTCATCTTTAGACCATCATCTTCAACAATAACCAACCAATCATCATCTTCAACATTAGACTACATCAATAAACATTTTCAACATCAATCCATACAGCGTCAATTCACTCCAATTGGAGAGTCATATGCCTCTGTCTTGGATAAACTCGTCAAGCAGGGGGTCCTCAATCTCCCTCCAATCTGACCACATCAATTCGACCCCTCAACACCTATCCCTGCATGGTACAGGGAGAACCACTTTTGCAACTATCACCGTGTCAAAGGCCATGACACGGATCACTATCAAACTTTCCAAAACATCGTCCAGGACATGCTAGACAAGGGGGATCTTATTTTGGATAACCCGAATGCACCGCCCAACCAAAACCTTGACATCTCCAAGCAACCCTTTTCTAATCACCCGCCTACTCAAGACAACGTCCAAACCATAACCAATGACTCTCAAGACCATGATATACACACGGTCGACACTATCTTTTCTCCTATCCCTGACCAACCGCTTTCACAGGTGGAAGACCTTTCTTCCCCTATACCTCCTCCACAGGGTGAAGAACTTTTTTCTCCCACTTGTCCTCCATCGATTTCTCCCATATTGGAGGACGCTTTGACCACATCAACACCAGCTGCCTCGTCTTCATCCTTATTATTATCCATAGACGATCATACCTTTTTGACTCCCCAACCACACACAGAAGCCATGACTACTCCAGAGCTCTTTCCACTTAAAGAGCCCACACCTTTAATCCCTTCTCCATTGAGAGAAAAACCGTCCACATCTAAGTCCAAACCCGCGCAGGCGTCCATCATGCCCAAAGAGATTAAACCTCTTGGTGTTCGCCCCACATCTAATCTTGCCTCGCACAAAGGTGGCTCTCAACCCAAACCAAAGAAGGCTACTAAACCACACCGGAGGCCTCCTCCCCTATCTTCGTCATTGCCTTCAATCTTGGGCCCACATCCGTCTACTTTACTCGGAGTGCTTCCCACTCCCATACTTCACAGAGGTAAGTCACCTCCATTATTCTATCAACCCGTCAGACTTATACCTCCTTCAAACCATCGACCAACACCTCTTACACCTCCTGAACCAATGTCACCAACCCTCACTGCAATAAAACATCCCGACCCGTTAGCAGGTTCATATGCCTTGCTCTTACGGCAATTGTTGCAGTCCTCTCGTCTCAATCTCCCGCCTCTTAGACCATATCACTCTCTCGGACCAAAACCACCATGGTTTGATGACACTTGCATTTGTGCATATCATCACACGCCTGGGCACGACATGGAGCATTTTCATGCCCTCAAGGTCGTCGTTCACCAATGTCTGGCGAATGACACCTCTCTTCTCAACCACATCATCAACAAACCTTCAACACCACCCCACTCATCAACTCTCGGATCAAGGCCATCTTGGTTCGACAACTCTAAATTTTGTCATTATCATCACACTCCGGGACATGACACCGAGCGTTGTTGCGCTCTTAAAGCTGTCATTCGTCACCACCAGAAAAAGGATTCCTTTCTTATCAAGGATCCTCTTGACCACCCCTTTGACAAATCATCAACCCCGACCCATACCTCTCCAACCTCGTCATCTAAATCGGGATCTCCATAACAGACTAGGGTCCCTTCGCTGCCTTTAACCCCTTTATTTAACATCAACACAGTCCATCTAACCACTAAACCTCAATCGACCTTAACCAATCCGTCAAAAATTCTCCCTAGCCGCTGGGGGAATTCAACCTTCATCCAAACTTTGACCAATTTTTCAACATAGTCTCGACCACATATCAATCACTCTTTCAACTTAACCTCAAACCAGACTAGCAACCAAACATTTAACCCGACCTCAACCAAATATTCGACCCAACCAAAGACCAAATACCAACCAATCAACTCTCGACCAACCATTGACCAACTATCACATGACCAAATCTCAACCAAACATTCAACCCAACCTTTTTATCAAAACATTCAACCTTTTTTTCAATCAATCAACAACCTGTCCATATCAACCAACTTCACATCCACTCATCAATCAACACCTGACCAATCTGGAAAGAGGCAAATGGGGCAAGTTTGCTCCTAATTGACTCAGACCTTATCACGTACAAGCATGGCCCAGGGTCTTATTAGACCTTGAACCCCTTCTTATGCGTTGCATCTGCGACTGTTCTACTGCTAGTCGAGTATTTGTCCACTTGACACTTAACTTGAGCTCGTCCCTTGAGCAATCCCCGTCCTCTTCATCCTACTTCCTTTCAAACCCTATTCCTCTTAACAATTCCTATAACCCTTTTATGATGTATGGATGCTTTGTCCTAATAAAAGGGAGCCCTTGACCTCCTACAGTCTTGTCCATGACTCAACTTCTATCAAAACAAATCAAGATGTCAAAACATATCCATGGTCACTATATCAATATCAAAATCAAACAAGACAGACTGATCCCTCGAAGGACAGCTGTACTATCATTGTTGTATTACTAGACTGATCCCTTGAAGGACAGCTAGGCCAACTTATCAAACATTATTAAACAAAAATCTAGACCACTCCCTCGAAGGATGGCTATGACTACTCTGGCAATAAACAGCACCATTTTAGAAGCTTCCCGCATTGATCAGCTTCACAACCTGACCACTAAGCAAATGACATCTCTATGCAGGCTTCCCGCATTGATCAGTCTGCGCCAAAAAAAAAAAAAAGAGTCACGGACTTGGCTTGTAGTTGTCTCAGGGTCTCCTATAAAAAGGGGCAAAGTTATCTCTGCTCTTAAAATGGGTTACCCTCTTTCCTCCTCCTATTACCTGCTCAAGGGACTTCGAGCTCACTTTAATGTCTAAGTGATCCGATTACCACTCTAACATAACTATGGTCAACGACGTCACGCATGAATGGGGCTCTTGGTTCTCATAACCCCTATCTATGCTATCTTTTTGGTCCTTATCAATGAAAGAGCAATATGCTTTTCACTTCTTCTGCACTTTGGTCACATCCACCTTCATCACTTGTCAATCAACTCAGCTCAACTCTCTTTTCAGACCATCAACATGACCTTGCCTATTCAACCCTAGTTTCTATGGACACCAATACACACGGAAACTATCGACCCGCCCCAATTTATGTTCAGCATAAACCAATACTTGCTGAAGCATAAATAGACCTCAATTCATTTTTAGCATACATCCATCACGCATATGGAATATTGCTAGGGATGAAAAACCCCTCAACCAATGTTGCAGAATACACCATTTGGAAAAGGCTGCAACATCTTTTTTTTCCTCACCATCCCTTTGACCCTTCCTCCCTTCTAGGGAGAACTACATCGGCCTGAGGCCCTATCACCAGGGCTATGTAGGTAGCACTCAGTTGACATGGGGTCTTCTGGGGTTAGCTCGGCCGCATCTCCGCATCCTTTCGTCCATTCATCCATCCCTCGACCACCAACCATTGGAGATCATGCCTATCTCCTCCGACCTCGACCACTTCCAAGACATTGTTGCCTTGGTTATTTTTGCATGTATGCTACCTCATGACTGGTTAGCAGAATTGTGCGCAGACCTTTTTGGACCCTCACAAGTATAGGATCGCACACCAGTTGATCCCTACTACTTGTGGCTTTTTCGCGTTTCTAGGAGCACTTCCTGAGCCTGGGATACCTGGAACACAACGACCCATTTGGAGCTTCAACTTAGATTGAGTGACCCGATCAGCAGACGACTAAATGCTGGGGCCCGGTTACTTCAATTTTGGCACTCCTCGACCCTTGACCTGCGACACTTTGGCCTGACCATCTCATGCAGTGGTATGCGCGTAATCACGACCTTTGCAGCGTTCTTCCCTCGACTCCTGCTTTGAGGGGGAATACCTTATCCGACCTCGGGGCATTTCACTTCCTATTTTTGTCTTGCAGTTCATTTGAACAACCAACAAGACGAAATCAACCTTATCTCTCACCTGGGGCAATCCCTCCTGTTTTTGTCTTGCAGTTCGTCCAGAACAACCAACAAGACAAAAAGGGGCAAATGTAGACACCGAAATCGTGTCAACTCCCCTGGTCATTCCCCGTCTTATTCTTCTTCGCCTATTGAACCCTTGTCGATCACTTGTTTCACCAACCTTGACCCTGGCAGCATGTAAAAAGGAGCACAGAGCAAAAGGTAGACTCTATCCCCATTATGCATCTGCCGACGTCGGTCTTTACCCGACCGATGTCACCGACGTCGATCACCTATCGATCGACATCGGCACTCCTGCCGACGTCGATCACCTATCGACCGACATCGGCACTCCTGCCGACATCGATCACCTTCCCCTTGTCCGTTATCAGTTACCATTCGGTTTCCCGAAACGGTCTCTGGAACCGTCCCCGTCCCCCGCCTTCATCAACCTCTGCCAACCATTCGAGACCAGACCCCAAACGCTATTCGAAATGCTGAGCAACCAACCTGCGAATTCCTCCATCAACCTGCGAACCCCGAGCAATCATCAACACCACGACATCAACACTCTCTGCATTCAATCCGACTCCAACTATGGTTTTCATCGCGTCTTCTGGCAGGTAAGTATTATTCTATTTATTTCATTTCTTTCTCAGTTATTATTTATCAGTTCTGTTATCCCTGCCTCTGTCCAAAACCCCCCAGACTCTCTCAGAACCTGTTTCGACTCTATCCAAAACCCTACCCTGACCTTATCAGACCCTATCCCGACTCTCCCAGACCCTATCCCGACTCTGTTCAGCCCTGTCCCGACTCTCCCAGACCCTGTCCCGAACCTGTCCAGACTTTCCCAGAACCTGCCCCTACCGATGCCGGTCACTACCCCGACCAACGACGGCACCTTAACCGACGTCGGCACCTTCCCTAACCGACGCTGGCACCACAGAGACCGACGCCGGTGACTGTGCAGAACAGTGCTACATATCAGGTACGCTCTTTATTTTTCTATCATTTATTTCTGTCATTATCATCTACTTTCATCTAATATTCTGCTCTTTTTTATCAGTGGGTTGATATCCTTCTAGGGAGTCTTCGTACTTCCAGGATCGGGCGTTCGCCTGACAGCCCACCCTATCTTTGACTAACATTTTTTTGTGTTTAGCCTTTTCTTCGCAGGTGTCATTCCTCCACAGCAAAAGAGGAGAATCTTTCAACGTCTGATTTCGGAGCGCACGACTTTATCAGGTACTTTTAGCCTTGACCATCTTTTAGTTTCTTATTTCTTCTTTTGAATGTAGAAAGCAATTTTGCATTAGAAACACTCTCATGGAAGAGAGTTTGTATTCATGATTATTTGATATTGATTCTTGTTAAGAAATTCTTCTGTGAAGACTGAGCCAAGGGTTCTAGTATTCCATCTGCAGTGGAGAACGTCAACTCTTCATTGTGTGTAATTCAGAGGCTGTGAAAGATCAGCTGATCTATTGCCAAACTGCATTGAAGAACGTCAACTCTTCAGTGTGAGCGATTCAGAGGTTGTGAAAGATCAACCGATCTATTGCCGAATTGGGAGATAACTTCATCCAAAAGCTATCACATGTACTTACAAGTTTGAGAGATAACTTCACACAGAAGTTATCACGAGGGTTTCAGGTATTTTCATTATTTGGGTTTTGATTCTAGAATTATCCAGATATAGATCTTTGTATTAGCCCATAATTCTAAAGATCAGGATCAAGCATATAGGTTGAGCAATATCAGTGGCCGTACGACTTCCGTACAGATCTGTGAAAATTCGTACGCATCTACAAAAAGTTCAGGTTCTGACATCGGCGAACAGAGACTTACAGAGACTGACATCGGTCGACTCATCACCGACGTCGGCAAGGGGATCACTACAGGTCGACCAATGACAGCAGTATAATCGACGTCGACGACTGTGTTTTTTACACAGCAGGCTGAGATGTTCCAGATTCAGCCCAGTTCACGAAATATTCAGGCTATAAGGCCGAACTTTTGATATTCTTTGTATACCTGACAGAGGATCTCTATTGTAAGCTTATGAGCAAATAAATAAGAAATTATACTGTGATTTATTCATCTATTTAAAGATATTTTGCAAAAATTCAGATAAGCAATTTGGAGCTTTTGTTTTGATATTTGAAGGGATATTACAGTGGTATCAGAGCTTTATTTGCTATATATCAGAGCATTTGTAGGAAGAAAAGAGCCCCTAAGTAAGGGACATTATAGTGGTATCAGAGCTTTATTTGCTATATATCAGAGCATTTGTAGGAAGAAAAGAGCCCCTAAGTAAGGGACATTACAGTGGTATCAGAGCTAAATCCTGCCATCCTGAGGGTTTAGAAATTTTATGCAGCCACAAGAGTTGTGACCACACAGGTATTACACACGCAGTAGAGATTTGCTTGAAGGTACTCAGCTGTTAGAATAGCAACAGATTACCATGAGTGACAGACGTGAGGATAGCCCACCCAGGGGCCACAGGTATGATGCTGACCAGGACACCAGAGAATTCCATCGTGCTATGATGTCAGGTCAACAGCAGATGAATCAGAAACTACAAGCACTTACTACTATGATAAGGGGAATGAACACAACTGATAGACAGAATGGGGAACAAGGAGATAATAGGAGTGCTACTATTAATCAGAGACCACAGCAGACCCATTCCAGGACAGCAGGTAGACCTACATGCCCTACGTTTGTTCAAGAGGAACCAGACGTTCCAGCAGAGGAGGAGGCGGGAGATCCTTCATTTACAAATATTTTCATGGCTGTAGATGAGGAGTGGAACTTATTACCTCCTCATGTACGAGAGAGGACATCCTTTGATCATTTTTTTAATCTGAGGAGAGAACACTATAGATTGGCTAGACAGGACAGAAGACCAAGGCCCCAGAATAATGATTTGAAGCAGGCTACGAGCAGGTTCACACTAGCGACGTTTGATGGTAGTGGTAAGGTGACAGCACAGGCCTGGGTTAGTAAGCTGGATACATTTCTCACATTGTGACTGATGGGTGAGGAAGATGCTATCAGATATGCAACACTACATCTTGAGGGAGTAGCTCACGATTGGTGGCACCATGGGATGGTGACACTCCATCATGATCGAATCACTTCTTATCAGGAGTTTTTGGACAAGCTGGTAGAGCGTTTTGACAGGAGGGATCCAGAGTCCTATTTCTGAGAGTTGGCACAGTTGCGCCAAAGCGGCAGTCTAGAGTCTTACATTGGTGACTTCCAGAAGTTATCAGTTATGGTTCCTGACATTTCAGAGAGGCGACTAGTAGTACTCTTCATGGAGGGATTGACAGAACCATTGAGAGGTTGGATCAAAGGCTTTGATCCTCCTTCATTACAGGAAGCTATGAAGAAGGCGCGCAGTATGGAGATGGCAGCCCCATCAAGTAGATCTAACTCCAGAGGTACTTCTTCATCTAGAGACCATAAGCACTCCAACGGGGACACAGAGAGACCGGATTTTAACATAGATAAATCCAGGGTTAAAAGTGATTCTAAGGCCAATCCAGCAGCACCACCTTTGGATCGTGAGGCGCTTAATGATCTACGCAGGAAGAAGCTTTGCTTCTACTATAAAGGTCCATATGATATCCATCATGATTGCCCTTTGAGGCCTAAGGGCAAAGCAAATCGTGTGATGTGGGCATATTATGAGGATGCAGAATCAGAAGATTCTGAATAGTAGGATAGTTCTGAGGAGGCAGAGGCTTCAGAGCCTAAGGCAGAGGCAGATTTAGAGCTTCATATATAGGAGGCACGCCTATCCAGCATTCAGTCAGATGAGTCATTCAGACTCCGTGGAGTTTTGGTAGGGCAGAAGGTCACCACCCTTCTTGATACAGGAGCCACACATAATTTCATAGATGCTAGATTTGTGGAGAAGCGTGGACTCACTATCGAAGATTTTGAGGGCATTAGAGTTAAGGTAGCCGATGGTCACACTCTTAAGTGTGAGCGTATGATTAGAGACCTCCCATTGCGCTTGAACAACTATGAGTTCAAGGCAGATTATTATGTGGTCAACATGGGGGACATAGAATTAGTCTTGGGTATGAAGTGGCTTCATTCATTTGAGGAAGTTACTCTTCATCTCAAAGATATGTAGGTTCATTTTCAGGTTGATGGGAAAACACATATTCTTAAGGCAATATGGGGCAGCAGCTTCAAGCATATGTTTTTTCATCGGATGGAGATGCCTATACTACATGACATGATAGAGTGCGATGATGAGTGCACATTGGCACCAACACAGGAGAGATATGAGGACGAGCTTTGTCTTGAGGTGAGTTCAGTTCAAGAGTCAGCACATGTGGTAGAGGCTCAGCTTTCTTTTACAGGGGGGTCACATGTTGATGACGATATGCATACAGGAGACAGAGGTGATGTGACGCCATTGGATGAGAGTGGTGATGGACAGGGCCTAGAGTTTGTGTTGGTTGACAGCACTGTAGATCAAAACTTCATTTGGGATCCGGGTATTCAGTGATTGCTTGAGGGCAAGCAATTTCAGGAGGGGCAGATTGTCATGTCCCCTTTTTAGTCGACATGTGCAGAGTAGATGATTAGCCTATTATGCGACCCTCGTAGGCTGATGAGATGGATAGAGGGTCTTGATGGAGCTGGGCTTGGCTTTCGTTTGGGCTCTTTAGGACATGAATTAAAGGAGATATTAATATTTGATTGATTTAATCAAATATTAATTATTTGGTCCAATTTTAATTAATTATTAATTATTAATTAATTATTAATTATTAATTAATTATTAATTATTTATTATTGGGTCTAATTTTAGGATCCTCATTCTAATTTAAGAATTGGTCTAATTTTAAGACCCTAGTTCTAAATTAAGGAAGCCCCAGTCTAATTTAAGGGAATCTAATTTTAGCAAGCACACCTTTGGAGGTGTATAAGAATCTCTCATGGAAGAGAGTTTGTATTCATGATTATTTGATATTGATTCTTGTTAAGAAATTCTTCTGTGAAGACTGAGCCAAGGGTTCCAGTATTCCATCTGCAGTGGAGAACATCAACTCTTCATTGTGTGCGATTCAGAGGTTGTGAAAGATCAGCTGATCTATTGCCAAACTGCATTGAAGAACGTCAACTCTTCAGTGTGAGTGATTCAGAGGTTGTGAAAGATCAACCGATCTATTGCCGAATTGGGAGATAACTTCATCCAGAAGCTATCACATGTACTTACAAGTTTGAGAGATAACTTCACACAGAAGCTATCACGAGGGTTTCAGGTATTTTCATTATTTGGGTTTTGATTCCAGAATTATCCAGATATAGATCTTTGTATTAGCCCATAATTCTACAGATCAGGATCAAGCATATAGGTTGAGCAATATCAGTGGCCGTACGACTTTCGTACAGATCTGTGAAAATCCGTACGCATCTACAGAAAGTTCAGGTTCTGACATCGGCGAACAGAGACTTACAGAGACTGACATCGGTCGACTCATCACCGACGTCGGCAAGGGGATCACTACAGGTCGACCGACGACGGCAGTATAATCGACGTCGGTGATTGTGTTTTTTACACAGCAGGCCGAGACGTTCCAGATTCAGCCCAATTCACGGAATATTCAGGCTATAAGGTCGAACTTTCGATATTCTTTGTATACCTGACAGAGGATCTCTATTGTAAGCTTATGAGCAAATAAATAAGAAATTATACTGTGATTTATTCATCTATTTGAAGATATTTTGCAAAAATTTAGATAAGCAATTTGGAGCTTTTGTTTTGATATTCGAAGGGATATTACAGTGGTATCAGAGCTTTATTTGCTATATATCAGAGCATTTGTAGGAAGAAAAGAGCCCCTAAGGGACATTACAGTGGTATCAGAGCTTTATTTGCTATATATCAGAGCATTTGTAGGAAGAAAAGAGCCCCTAAGTAAGGGACATTACAAATTTCCTCTTGTCATAAGACTTCTTTGTCACATACCATTTCACCATGCATGGCCTCAATTGTGACATTAACATTAATGACATATATATTGATTTTGACATAAATGACAAAAAAATCACTTCAACAGAAAAAAATTAACATATCTCAACAATCTCACCATTTTTCATTGATAGTAAAAATTTACATGAAACTAATCATTCATAACTCCCAAAGCTAGATCTTCTTCAAACTAACCTTTCTTCCAAACTAAAACTTTCTCTCCCTTTGACATTAATTACATAGGGTCATATTCATGGAAACTTTATAATAATTTGACTTGGAATAACACACCTTTTCTCTTTAAAAAAACTCATTATCTCTCTTTGACAAAAACTCAACATAAATCAGGCTCACATACCTACTCTTGGAGCATGATCATCTCCCCTTACCTCCATGATATTTTTAGACATTATCAAGACTATGACTTGGTTTGATCAAGTGATCATACAAAATGTTTATGAACTATCTCTTGTGATCACACCTATATTAAAATATTAATTGAGCCTTGAATTTTAATGTCAATAAAGAACACAAAACTCCCCCTAGGACCAAGCATCCTTCATGCTTCTGCTCACTAGATGAGTTCCTCCATGAATCCTAATAGAGTCATGTCTTCTATCTTGAGTAATAAAATAACATAAATTCAGGAGATTCCAAGAACTCCATGTCCTTATTATAATTACCTTCATTTATTATCTTCTTAGGCTTTAATATCCCTTTTGGCTTGACCTCTTCAATCTCTATTTGAACAACATTATGACTTGGTCTCTTTGTCTTCATTTCTTTATCCACAATCTAAGTTGATAAGGAGAATTCTTGTCACTTATTTTAATCTTAGCTATTCTCCACCATGGAAAATAATCCACTTGTACTTGTATATTGGTAATCATTCACCTTAGCTACTTTTGGTTTCTACTCACAGTCTTGTCTTCTTTATTAAATTCTAGGAGTCTCAACTTTCTTATTTTGGCTTAAGAATCCATGCTTAAAATATTTTGCAATGTGACCAACCATTTTATAATTGAAACACACTATTCCTCTTTATGGAAACACACCATGACCCATACCTTTTGATATATGACTCTTCTCATAGTTTCATGCATATTCAATCTTGGAGGGCTTTCTACAATGCCTTACTCTATGACCAAATTGGTTACATGAATAAAAATAACTATTTAAAGGATTATCATACCTTATACCATTAGGATTATTGATAGGATTAGTCTTTATTCTACAACCACCATCATTCCTTGATTAACCATTGACTTTCTTGATATCATTAGTATTCTTCTGTTGGTCTCCATTGAAATCAAGACCTATTTTGTCATTAGTATTTTTTTGACTAATCAGGATGTTATCTGTATCATTGGAACCCATTTAAAACTTCACAAAGTAATTCACCTTACTTGATGCCCAATTCAACTCAAATATTAAGAAATCCACTTCAGTCACATACCTTACACATTCTTCTTCTTTGGACTTTAGTCTTGTAGTCAAAATCTCAAGTTGAGTCTCCACCTATTTGACTATTTCCTCTTTTTCTTTGGATTTTTTCCTTAGTATATCTTAAAACAAATTAATTTTATCCTGATATTATTTGATAAAATACCTCATCACCCTATTTTTATTCTTCACCATCCTTAGTTCTTCTACAGTATTCATCAACTTAGCCTCAAAGTCTACCTCATCTTATTCATCATCTGAATCACCAAAATCACCTCCAATCCATATGGACTCTTCTTGATTTAAATAACTTGCTTCCTTAGCCATGAAGAGTATTTAATTGACATCATTACCATAACCTTCATGGTCACTCTAAAAATCACTTCTCTCACTCTCATTAGATGAGCTACAATCTTCCTTGGTGTAAAATCTTCTTTTTTTGTTGAAAATTTTCTTCTTGTCATCATAACTCTTGAAGTTTTTCTTGATATTATCAGAACTATAAGAAATTTTATCATCATCATGATCTTCATCATCCTTTTCCTTATGTCTATGAGGGAACTTATTATCAAAGTGTCTAATCTCTCCAAAATTGAAACATTTAAAGGGCATCTTACCCTTGTATTTAGATAAACTAGTTTTTAAATTTATTACAAACACATATATCAACTCTTTATCATAAATATCAGATTCATAATTTTATTTTATTTTCTTACCTTGTGTCTTCTTCTTATTTGACTTATTTTATGCCTTGAATACAACTTCCTTATTTGTAAGTCTTCCTTCACTTGTCCTCATCTCATAGGTTGTTAGGGTGTTATGAAGTCCATCCATCTCTAGATTATCTATATCTTGCATCTCTTCAATAGTAGACACTTTCAATTCTTCACCTAGGCCTATTATGATGTTGCCCAGTTCATCAACCCACAATAAGTAGGCTATAATGGTTTCATCTTCATTCATATTTAGAATTTCAAATTATCTCCTATAGGTTTGTAAATTAGCCAAACTAACATTATAATATACCTCATGAATAATATTAATATTTTCACACATTTATTTATTATACATACAATGCATCACCTTCATGATTTTTACCTCTGATAGGCCACATATAATACCATTCATTGCTTTTGAATTATTATCACTAGCCTTCTTTCCTGATGCATCTGTAAGAGGAATAGGGGTGAAGTATATCCATACAAGACTAATTTACAAAAAATATGACCTTGAGACATAAAAATTTTCCTCATCATGACACTATAAAAATCATAATTGGATCCATTAAATAATGGATCCTTTCTTATATAAAAACCACCTTGTGTTTGACTAACCATCTTTGATTGATTAAGATCTCCTTTAGGATATTAGGCCTACTTCAAATAACCTAATATAATAAAAAATATTGGAATTATATATATTTAAATTGGGGCTTGAATAAATTTCCTTAAAATAATCCTTTAATTTTACTTAACATCCATGAAGCATTCATTCACATACATACATTAATTAATGCATAAACAATGATCTATGAAAATAAACAACATAAGAACACATGAGATATTTTGGAAACCCTATTTTTAGAAAAAAAACCAATAAAAATATATTATAATATATTCCTATAATAAATTAATCAAAATTTTAGTGAGGCACTAACCTTACAAGGAGCACCAACCCCTCAATAGTCAAGCACCAACTCAACTAGTCCTTTAACAAGTACCAACTTGAAAGGAGGCACCAACCCCCTAGGTAAATAAATAATAGATTATTTAACTTGAAAATATGATAATATTTGGATACATTTTTCTCACTCAACTGAATATGACCACCTTCATTTTCTCTTCTCACTCTTTTATCTCTCTCAAACAACCTATTAGGCTTTCCTGCTCAACTAACCCTTTCCTTGGTAGAATTAGGTCATATAACCTTGATCATCACTTGTATAAACATAATTAAATATTCATGAAATATTTATCACACATATATTATGGTATTTAATAATTTTACATGTTTTCCAAAACTCTATATCATTCACTCATGTCCTTAACATTCTAACTAGTCAATTAGGACTATTAGACCTTCTCTTTATACATGACTCTTGCTCTTGACCATTTTGTTCAGATAAGAAACTTAAAATAATTTTATAATAATTTTAATATATCAAAAAACATGTTTCACAAGTGAAACAATAACTACATAAGTCGGTCATTACCCTTAAGGGCCAAAACCATCATTAGGCCTAATAGAGACCTAATGCAATTAGGCCTTCTCAAAGCACATATTTCAACTTGACCACATTGGAAAAAAAATGAGCCTTAAAATTTTGATGAAAAACTTAAAAAATTATTAAATTATACCCATAATAATCTAAAATTAGTTACCAATAACCATTTATCTCATTTCACTCCTTGAACCACACAATTAGGTCTACTTGCCATTAACCCTTCTCACTACCAGAAAGTTTGTCTTGATTAAATGATGTGTACATTAAAATTTTATATATTAAAAAAAACATGAATATAAAATTATTAAACTTATTCTCATCACAAATTCCATTATATTTCATAATATAGGGTGAAATTACTCAAATTGATCAACTTCATATGCTCACTTGGAACTGCACATAGGCCTTATAAACCCAATCAAAAACCTTTGAATTTTCACACCTTCATAGAAGTATATCACAAATAAAAATATGTTAAAATTAACCTATTCTACATATATAATAACTTAATAAGATAAAATCAAAATCAATCCCCCTATTGTCAAGAATTAGGATGGTGACGAGGACACAGAGTGGGAGAGAACTAATAAGTTTGGGGAGGAAAGCTTGGAGGAAGAGGGAGGAACTGAAAGTAGGAATACAAGTTCCAATGAGGAAGAAGAAGTTCAAGAGAAGAATGAGAAAGGAGTCAACATAGAGGAGTCTGAAAATAGTGAAGATGACTCTGAGGAAAACCAACAAGTGTTTGAGGATGATAAAATCCTGGAGGACCCTATTGAGGACCCTGTTTCGTTAAATGAGAGGGAAAACACAGTTGAGGCTGAAAATCAAGGAATGGACCTAGAAGTTCAAACTGAAACTAAGGAACAGAATCAAAGGGGAAGAGAGGATCACATTGAAGAAGGTGGGAATAGTCCTAACAAGAACATAGAAGAGTGGAGTGATAAAAGCCAGAATGATGGAAGGCACACACCTACGAGATGGGTTAATTGCAAAGCAGAGGCTATCTTCCAACTTGATTCATGGATGTTTAAGGAGATAATGGATCTCAAAAGGAAAATGGAAATTATGGAAGACAACCAGAAGGTAGTTTGGAACAAAATCAATAACATGGAAAAATAGATGAGAGACATCCCCATCAAGCTCAAAGACTATGAGAACAACCTAAGGGAACTCATCAAGGAGAGCAGAAAGAAAATGGAGGAAGTTACATCTAACATATGTGCTGCAGCTGTTAATATTGGAAAAAGAGCTAATGAGGAGATCAAATCCTTGGAGGGGCCTAGCAAGAGGATGAGACAAAGCTCAAGAAAGAAAGCTATGCAAGAGGGAGCCATGTCGGCGGCTACTTCCATTTAGGATACTATTGTGAAAGGTAAGGAAATAGTGAAAATAATTTTAGAACTGGAAGAATAGTCTGGTTCTTCTAGTTGGTTGTGTTATCTGAACCTGTTTCCTAGTTTTTTGTAATCTTATGACTATGGTGTAGCCAGGTCTATGTAAAACCTGGGTTTTGACTTGTGGTCTTTAGGTGGTTTTAGGTCCATATAAAACTTGTTTTTGCTACTTCTCTGTAGTAGGTTTTAGGTTTTGCCTGCGGTCGTAAATGCTTCATCTTTCTATCTTTGTATCAGGGTTTCGGGATCCCTTCAAAACCTATTTTTACCTTAATCTAAAACTTAATGTGTGTTTTATTATTCAAATCTATGAAAAAATACTCAATAACATCATTCTCACTCATACACATAAAACTGCTTGTAGCTCCAAAAACACAATCATGAAGATCAAGATTATGAACACCTATGTTAACACTTTTATGAAATTATAATGGGTTTAAATTTTATATATATATATATATATATATATATATATATATGTTTATGGCTTAAAATTGTGCTTGATCTTAACCAATCAACAATGGGAAGTTTCAAGCTATGGGACAATGTGGCTTGAAACAACCTCTAGATTTTAGAGAAGTTGGTCTCTTCTTTTGTATGGTTGTTGGGGAAAAGGGATAGGAGAATAAATAGAAATGCAAAATGTAGGAATTAAAACCTAACTTTGGTGATGCACCTGAGTGTAATCCTAATCCTAACCTAAACACAATGAGACTATTATAGGATTCAATTACATTTAAGAGCAGACAAGTGCATGATCAATGTAAAATATTGAAATAATAGAAACAAAGGCTCACAATAGGGAGTTCTTTCACTGAGACACAGAGAATGTCAACAAAAGCATAGTGTTCAATCTTCTTAACATAATATTCCAATCACATAAGAGGCACAGAAGTCACGCACAGTTATATAAACCTTCCAATTCAAGAAAATGAGACAAAATCAAATGACATTCTTAATCACAACTATAGAAAATCTATAGCATAAACTAATTTGCCAATGACACAGACAACACCAACCAAGGCATGGAGCTCAAATTTCCTTAACTCATTTAACCACATAAAGGGCACAGAAACATGCACGGTTATATCAGCTTTACAACACAAGAAAATTGAGACAAGAGCAAATGATGTTACTGGTCAAGAACTTTAGCAAGTCTAGAACTATGAGAAATTCCCCTCTTTCTTCTTATAATTCCTCCTCTTTTATAGACTCAGATCACTCCTTTCATCATCCCCTTTCCCCGTAATCTTCTCCATCCTTCACTCATAAGGGACAAATAGATGGTGCCTTCAATGCTTTAGGGGCTCCAAAATTCTACCCGATGAACTATTCCATCTACTCGAATTAACTCCAGCTAATTTTCCCTCCATTTCACTTTGTGGTAATAGATACATAGAATACTCTATTATGTTTGAAATGGGAGAGGACACTTAGTCAAATTTATAAAAATTCTCTTGTTACTTAGAAGGCATTGGAAAATGACACTTGGCACTTTTCACCGGATCCATCGAAGACACGCGGCTCTCTCCTTTTCTTTCACTGTGATATAGTTTTATTTGAGACTCATATCAGACTCTTACGGATGGTGACACTTGGTAGCTTCCACAGACTTTTGAAGTAACACTCGGGGCCCACCACAATCTTTATTCAGTAATGAAACTCAAAGATGGTCTCTCAAAAATTGGCACATGGCAACCTCTGCTACTTCTAGGAAGATACATGGCATTTTTTGTTTCTCCTTTTGGGGTTATGTGGCACCTTCTAATATTTTTGAGGATGGAGTAAAAAGGGACTCGTAGAGTGACACTTGGTAGCATCAGCTACTTTATAGCACTTAAGCAAAATAAAATGATGCCTTTCTGTATTGAACCAAAGTATTGAACCTAAGAATTGAACCAAAGTCTCCCAGATGCTGACACATGGTGATCTCTACTACTTCTTTAAAAAGGTGATTCAGGGCCTCTACAACTACCACTTGGCACTTTCCACTCTCTCTACTGCTTAGCTCATTGAAAGTCTTTGTCAAAAAGGTAGAATGAGACACAGGTGCCTTTATGAGATGCAAATGCTGACATGTGGTTTGTTCTGCTTAACTGCTATTGGATATGTGGCATGATTTGTAGTCTTCCTAAGAGTTATAAAAGAGGGCTCAGAAGATGTTAGCTGGCCAGCTTTGCATGTCAGAAAGTGACACTTGGTAGCTTCTACTCAAATTCAAACATTTAGGCAAAATGAGATGAAAGAAACAAAAGAGGAGAAAGAAGACTCGTGCTCAGATAGTGACACTTGGTAGCCTCCATAGCACTTCAACACTTAGATATAAAATTTCACCCATGCTCTATCCCAACTCTGTTTCTATGACCAAGGCACATGAGAACCAAAATTGAAGTGCTTGACTGGAAATTTGAATGCAATGTAGAGTAAATATTTACTCTATGGTCACTGGCGACCATCAAGACTTTTAAGCCTACTCAAAAAGAAAACTCCACCTCTCTCTAGATCAAAATTGTGCAAGTTATAACTTCAAAAGAGCCATCAACATATGATTGAAACACTTATTCAAAAGCAAATCAAGAAAACAATGGAAAACAATGTGAGGAAGGGAAACTATTTAACTATAATACATAAAGGACCCAAGTTAATGGAAATGTTTTAAATAGATTTTATTTATAAGAATCTCTTCAAGTTCTCCTTCCATTGACTCTAGCTCAAAATAATTCTTCTGCTTGCATGCATAGATTTTATACAGACCAGTCCATAGTGCTTCAAATTTGGTATGTTGACCTGGCTTAGCGGCCCTTGCATCCCATTTCAAAACAATCGAGCCCACTTCAAAATTAGGATTTGACGTCCTTTTATCAAAATAATTCTTAACCATTCCCTAATGCTTGATAAATGAATTATGGGTTATATCCCTCTTTTCCTAAACTTCTAAAAGTTTTATGAGTCTGGCCTACATGGGGCGGTTCTCTTCAATCTCAATTTGTTTGATTAGCTAGAGAGCAGGGATTTCCAAGCTTAGGGGAATCATGGTAGACTTTCCATACACCAATTCATATGGAGATAGTTTTATCACCTACTTGGGTGTGATTTTATCAGCCCATAGTGATAGATTAAGCACTTTATGCCACTCTTTGTGATGATCAGCCCCTACTCTTTTGATGAGTCTTATCATGTTTTTGTTGGTTGATTTTGCCAGACCATTACCTTGAGGGTAATAGTTAGATGAAGTTTTCAAATATATTCCATGTATCAAGGCAAATTTAGATACCTTAGACCCCAAGAATGCTTTAGCATTATCTGAAACGATGGTGCGAGGAGCCCCAAAGCTAGTAGTGATACCCCCTAGAAAATCTAGGATCACATTCTCTGTGGCTTCTTTAAGTGGTACTGCCTCGGTCCATCTGATGAAATAGTCTATGGCAATTAATATCTATTTATGACCCATGATAGACACTAGATTTATCATTCCAATGAAGTCAAGACCCCATTGAGCAAAAGGTTCATCCACAGATATAAGACTCAGTGGCATGGCTGCGTTCCTTCTTATCCCCATGTAATACTGGCAGGATTGACATTTTCTAACCAGCTAATAACAATCTACAAATAAAGTAGGCCAGAAATATCCTAACTCACTTATCTTTATGGCTGTGGTCTTTGAAAAAAAATGCCCCCTGATGTTCCATGGTGCATTTCATGTAGTATCCTCTTAGCTTCAACCCGTTCTACACATCTTAACAATTTTCCATCAGAATTTCTTCTGAAAAGGACTTGCTTAATTAAAACAAAATGAACTCCCTGTATCCTATAATACCTCCTCTTATTTTGAGGGAGTTCTCTTAGATAAATCCCACTTTTCATAAATTGAATCCTACTTGTGACCTAGGATTCCTGATCAAATTCTTGTAATTTTAGCACTGTCTCTAGGTTTTCTTCTAGATCTGCTCCCTTAGGTAACATATTTTCTAGTTCTTGGGTCATATATTGGCATAGACCCCTACCTCTAACTAGCTCAGTGGGTCTGATCTCCACATCATATTCAAGGATCTTAGTGATCCAATTGGCTCATTTCTCAATAATATCCCCCTCCATGATGTATTCCCTGACACTTGGGTGAGCTACAAGTATCAAAATTTGGTTCCCTGATACCAGATGCCTAAATTTCTTGAGGGCTTTTACCATGGCATAGGCGTGTCTTTCTAAAAAATTATACCTAGTCTCATAATCTCTGAGAGTTCTTGATAAAAAGGCTATTGGGTGTTCCCCTTCCAGCCTATCATCCTTTTGTGTCAAGAACAACAATACTTGACTCTCCTCCATAGACATACATTACAAAGGGCTTGGAAAAATCTAGGTTCTTGAGCATTGGGGCTGCTGAGATAGCCTTCTTGACCTCCTCAAAATCTTGCCTTCCTTTTGCAGTCCACTTGAAGACCAGGTCCTTTTTTTAGTAAGAGTGTATTGGTCTAACTAAGCCTGCAAAACTAGATATGAATTTACTGACAAAATTGATTTTCCCTAAAAAGGACTAGACTACCTATTTATTTGCTAGAAGGGGTAGGTCCATTATAGCTGTGATTCTCTCGAGATCTATAGAAACCCCTTACTTAGACACTATGTGCCCCACCAATTTACCCTGAGGTACATCAAACATACATTTCTTTGGATTTAATGATATCCCAAAATCCTAACATTTCTTGAAGACAGATTCTAAATGATCAAAATGATCATCAGCATTTTTTGAGAAAATAGTGAGGTCATCCAAACAGACCAAGATGACCTTATTTACAAGATCACCAAAGGCTATATCCATAGCTTGTTGAAAGGTTGCTCTTGCATTTGATAAGTTGAATGGCATCTTTGTATAGGTAAATGTCCCCCACTTGGTAGTGAAAACAATTTTTTACTAGTCTTCCTCAGCTAGCCAAATCTGATTATACCCAGAGAAACCATCAAGTAAAGAAAACCTCTCTGATCTAGCCATAGTTTGTAGAATTTGTTCCATGGAGGGCAAGGGATAGTGTTCTTTTAGAGATGCTCTATTTAGATCTCTAAAATCTATGCACAGCCTTACATCTCCATTCTTTTTCCTAATTGGGACTAGATTTGATACCCAGGTTGAATGTTTGATTAGAAATATTATTTTGGAATCTAAAAGTTTTTACAACTCATCTACCATTAGAGGCTCTATTCTTGGATTAACTAGCCTTTATTTTTGTCTAATGGGTTTGGATCCCTCAGTCAACTCTATTGTGTGTTGGATAATGTTTCTATTGTATTCATGAAGGTCTTCATAGCTCCAAGCTATAACTCTATCATATCTCTAGCACAGTTTGATTAATCTTTCCATCTCTTCTTGAGTTGTAGAATTCCCAACTTTTAGACTCTTTCTATCACTCACCTCTACCTCAGAATAGTCAGCTTTATCTACCCAGAACCTTTTCTTTTCTAGGCTTACATCTTCTGGGTCGAACAAGTTTTCTAAGGTGATCAATCCTTTGGGTAGCTTATTTGTCTTCAATTAAATAATCTGATCACCATATGCCTCTTCAATTTTAGTTTGAAATTGATCAAAAAACTCATCTGATTGTTATAAGAAAGAGACTACCTGAGCATCATTTTCAAACACTTGCCAATTTTCATCATTGTCTGGGATGGTTGGCCTCACTATAACTTTTACTGACTCATTATTAACCAATAGGTCAGTTTTTGGGTTAAACTGTGAGCCAATCTGAGCCATCCTGTTGGCCTTAGAGTTTTGAATTCTAGGGATTATCTCAATATTAAAAGCTTTAAAATCCTCTATCAAATCCCATATCCTATGCCTATAGGATCTCATTCTCACATTTTTGGTTGTTGCCTTCTCCCTAATTTGCTTTACTACTAATTCTAAATCTCCCTTTACCTTTAGATTCTGTATTCCCTTTTTCTTGGCTAACAGGAGCCCATGTACTAGAGATTCATATTCTTCATCATTTTTAGTGCAAGTAAATTGAAATTGGATATCCCTTAAATTTTTATCACCATTTGGAGTAGTAAGACAAATTCCTGCTCCAGCACCATGTCTACTTTTAGCTCCATCAAAATTCAAAGTCTAGAGCTCTAAATCTTGGGCAGTAGGTATCTCTTCCCTTTGAATGTTTGGGATCTCCTAATCTTCATCAAAAATGACATACGTACCCAACCCAGTAGAGTTATAGTTCCCATATGGGTTGCTATGCATCATAGCCAACAACTGGTTGTTTTCTTCTTGATCATGCTTAGTCCAGTCTCCTAGTTCTTTCAAAAAAATTCTTTCTTCTTTATTTAACATGGCATGATCTACTTCTAATCTTGTTGTTGGTTTATTGGTGATGTGGTCCTTAGACAGTGGTTCAGATAGAATTTTCATTTTTGAACCGTATCTGGTTCTCAGGATGAGGTGAGCCCAGTCAAGAGACATATATCCCCCTATTTTTGCTGTAAAGTCTCTGGATAAACATAAACCAAAGATAGGAGGAATATCTATGACAACTATATCCTGGCTGACCACTATATTGGGACATGTGTATAATTGTAAGGGGAGTTGTTTAATTCTCCCTATGGTTTGCATTGTTTTGCCATCTAGCTGCATAACTCCCTTTGTAAGGGGTTCATAATTTATTTTCAAAGCATCAATTATCTGCTTGGGCATCACAGTTGTACTAGCTCCTAAATCTATCAATGCATTATTTAGGAGTTTCTTTCCAACTATCAGAGTCAAATAGAAAGGCTATGGCTTGGATTTACTTACTTGTGTTGCATCATTCACAAAGGTTGTTGTCATTGGAGGGACCGTATCTTTGAGCTTTTCCTTTTCAGTAGATCCTCCCTTGGTAATAACATCTTTGGGTACTGCTTGCCCTTGCAGAGCCTCTTGTAGTAGTGTCTTTTATTTAGGAATAGCCAAGATATCCCATATAGATACTTGCGTTGGAGTCTTCTTTAATTGGTCCACTATGTTGATTGGTCCCAAAGACTGAGTTTTTTGGAAATAAGGGTACCTCATTCTTTCTTAAATCTGGGTGGGGATCCCTTGATCTTGTACTAGCTGAGGCACTTCTTGTCTAACAATAGCATTCTTTTGTCCCTAAGATGGAGGATTATTCTTAGCTTGACCACTTACAACCTCAGGCTGCTCCACCATTCTCCTCTTTGATCTAGTGTAATAATCAGATTGCACTATTGGCCTTTGGGAGGTAGATGCTTTGTTAAATAAAACTTCTTCATCTTTGATCCAAGAGAACAAAGCATGTTTTTGGGCTATTTCTTCCTCTTATTGTAAGGACACTCCTTGCATCTGAGCCACTAGTACTGAATTCTACATGCTAGGAGACTGGTAGGCTTGATTGCTACTGGTACTAGCAAACTGACCCTCCATTCTTCTCTGCTCAACCACTCTTTATTGTAGTTTGCCTCTAGGACAATCTCTGGGTGTGTGAACATCATTACAAGGGAAACACTAAGCATTAGTATCATCCACATAATTATTCTGACCTGGAACCATCTCTCTATTTGAGTTGGGGGGAATGGTCTGTGAGGCCATGGGAACTGCAACTAATTGATTTGCTAGTTGATTGTTGGTTTGCCTTGGAGGGCCTTGATACTGGTTTGGTTGGGATGAAAACCTATTTCCTTGATAGCCTTGATAAGGAGGCTTAGGAAAAGTATTCTGCTACCTCTTCATATTAATCAACTCATTGGAGAATGTCCTTAGCATACTCTTAATATTATCCATCTCAGATGACTAAGTAGGGACCGGATGCTTTGCAAATGATGGAGGGTAAGTATACATAGACACAGGCAAGCTTACAGCTTTAAGAACTTCTTGAGGCAAGGGTAAGGTAATTTATGTGAATATAGGCATGGGAGGCCTCGAAGGTAACTTTTTAGCATCAATTAAATGATTCTCAGCTCTGACTGCAAGGTCATAAGCCGCTGGCAAAGTGTGTCCTCCTAGTGACTGAATCATAACAGATATATCTAAATTTAAAGCTTTGAGATATAATACTATGGCCATACCAGGTGGTGGTTTAGCTACAACAAGGATTCTATCCCAAGTTTTTTAGAATCTGGTGTTGAATTCAGTCATGTCCTCTAGTGGTCCCCTTTGAATGGTGATCAATTGTTGTAATAAAGAGGACTTATCACCTTTTTCTACAAATCTTTCAAAAAATAGATCTCTGAGCTGGTCCCATGTGGATATGGTATTTGGGGTCAAAGACTGATACCATTCTAAGTCCTTCCCTTTGAATGAGGCTACTAACAACCTTAGGGCCACATTTTTCTCAATGACACCATGTATGGCACAAACATCTAATACATCTTGAAGATGTTCCGTGGGTGTTTTTGAGTCTTGCCCACTAAATTTGGGTAGAGCTTTTAGAGCATTTATTGGGATAGGATCCCAAACAACTAGTGGTGTTGGGAGGATTAAAGGACTAACAATGTTCTAGCTTACATAATTCCTTGGGGGAATAAGGGCTCCTGTGTTTGGTACTAGTACAAACTAGGTAGCTCTTCTTCTCAGACTAATTACTAGAGGTGGGAAAAGAATACCTAGATTTGTAGCAAATTGCGATCTGGTGATTGGTCCATAGCTTTAACTTCTTGTAGCTCTCTGGTTCATGCGGTCTTGAAAGAAACTTCAAGACTGGTCCCACCGAGTATGCCAAAAACTATTGATGGCTTTAAATTGTGCTTGATCTTAACCAATCAACAATGGGAAGTTTCAAGCTATGGGACAATGCAGCTTGAAACAACCTCCATCTTTTAGAGAAGTTACTCTCTTCTTTTATATGGTTGTTGTGGAAAAAGGATAGGAGACTAAACAAAAATGCAAAATGCAAGAATTAAAACCTATGGCAATGTGCCTGAGTGTAATCCTAATCCTAACCTGAGCACAATGAGACTATTATAGGATTTAATTACATTTAAGAGTAGACAAGTGCATGATCAATGTAAAAGATTGAAATAACAAAAATAGAGGCTCACAATAGGGAGTTCTTTCACTAAGACATAGAGAATGTCAAGAAAGGCATAGTGTTCAATCTTCTTAATAGAATCTTCCAATTACATAAGAGGCACAGAAGTCACGTAAAGTTATATAAACCTTCTAATTCAAGAAAATGAGACAAAAGCAAATGACATTATTAATCACAACTACAGAAAATCTAAAACATAAAATACTTTGCCAATGACATAGACAACACCAACCAAGGCATGGAGCTCAAATTTCCTTAACTCATTCAGCCACATAAAGGGCATAGAAACATGCATGGTTATATCAGCTTTACAACTCAAGAAAATTGAGACAAGAGCAAATGATGTTATTGGTCAAGAACTTTAGCAAGTCTAGAACTATGAGAAATTCCCCCTCTTTCTTCTTATAATTCCTCTTATTTTATAGACTAAGATCACTCCTTTCATCATCCCCTTTCCCGTGCAATATTTTTTGTCCTTCACTCATAGGGAACAAACAGAAAATGCCTTCAATGCTTTGAGGGCTCCAAAAATCTACCTGATGAACTATTCCATCTACCTGAATTAACTCTAGCTGATTTTCCCTCCATTTCGCTTTGCAGCAATAGATACATGAAACACTCTGTTATGTTTGAAATGGGAGAGGACACTTAGTCAATTTTCTAAAAATCCTCTTGTTACTTAGAAGGCATCAGAAAATGACACTTGGAACTTTTTACCGGATCCATCAAAGACACGCGGCTCTCTCCTTTTCTTTGGTTGTGTTCTAGTTTTATTCAAGACTCATATCAAACTCTTACGGATGGTGACACTTGGCAGCTTCCACAGACTTTTGAAGTAACACTCGGGGCCTACCACAATCTTTATTTAGCAATGAAACTCAAATATGGTCTCTCAAAAATTGTCACATGGAAACCTCCACTACTTCTGGGAAGATACGTGGCATCTTCCGCTTCTCCTTCTAGGGTTATGTGGTGCCTTCCACTATTTTTGAGGATGGAGTAGAAAGGGACTCAGAGAGTGACACTTGGCAGCATTTGCTGCTTTATGGCACTTAAGCAAAATAAAATGATGCCTTTCTACATTGAACCAAAGTATTGAACCTAGGCATTGAACCAAAGTCTCTTGAATGCCAACACGTGGTGATCTCCACTGCTTCTTTAAAAATGTGATTCAAGACCTCTGCAACTGCCACTTGGCACTTTCCACTCTCTCTATTGCTTAGCTCATTAAAAGTCTTTGTCAAAAAGGTAGAATGAGACATGGGTGCCTTTATGAGATGTGGATGCTGACACATTGTGTGTTCTACTTAAATACTACTAGATACATGGCACAATCCATGGTCTTCTTGAGAGTTGTAAAAGAGGGCTCAGAGGATGCCAACTGGTCAGCTTTGCATGTCAGAAAGTGACACTTGGCAGCTTCCACTCAAATTCAAACATTTAAGCAAAATGAGATGAAAGAAACAAAAGAGGAGAGAGAAAAATCATGCTCGAAAAGTGACACTTGGTGGCCTCTGCAGCACTTTGACACTTAGACAAAAAATTTCACCCACGCTCTGTCCCAACTCTGCTGCTATGACCAAGACACACGAGAACCAAAACTATAGCACTTGATTGGAAATTTGAATGCAACATAGAGTAAAAATTTATTCTACAATATATATATATATATATATATATTACAATATTAATTATCAATATTAATCTTAAAGACCAATCTCATGTCTTCACCTTATACAAACTTCACTGTGTTAGACAGGTAAGTTTGAGAACAACTTTTTAATTGTATATGAGAATAATAAAAACATATAATAAAAATTGATATGAGATATATGTATTTAAAAACTACCGAATTCATTTTTATCCATCCCTAATCCACTACAACCCATCCCTAATCTCATTCTCACTACTAGTTAGTTTTCTCATTATCTTCCTCATTAGGACTATTTAGCAACATGTCAACTTTTATGACTAGTTTACCATATTTAAGGTATTAAAAATAATTATAAACTTAAATGGGCACAAAATAAAAGTATAAAAATCATCCTCCATCTATTTACATGCTTTGACTTGGTCAACCCTACTTGCTACATCAAAATTCTAATAAATAAGGGGTTTCCTATAGCTTCCACTCATTCTTTTGATAAACCAATACCACCTAGAGAAACTTGGAAGAGTAATATACATGTTAAAAATATAAAAAATAGGTAAACCAATCCATTTTTATCCATTTTCAACTAGATATTTCTTATTGGGTCATAATGAGGATTTTAGGAGCGTTTAGACTACCTTCCATTCTTAACAATCATTCATAAATTATTGACTCTCAAATTCAAAACCAATGATATGAAATTGAATATAAGAACCTTTCCAAAATTCCATGAACTATTAAAAATCTCATGTAAATGTTTCACGTGCCAATGAGCATAATAAAATCCTTCTCAAGTCTGCAACACCCCATTCTGTGCACACAAAAGACCTCAACACCAAATTTCATGCTTATTTCTTTAGTATATTACCTAAAATTTTGTAAACACACTTAACACAACATTTTACACATTTTAAAATGATCTTATTATCTTTAGTCACCTTATAAATTTATCTTGACCCCTCATTAGGCCACACTAGGTCTCTTTTCTCATTAGGTCTTGAACTGCCAGTCATACTTAGACCTCGAACACACCTTGAAACCACTAGTATTATTTTCAACACATAATTATCATTTTATAAAACCTCATAAATTTCTCAAAAAATACCACACATCATATCAAAATCCTTAGACTAACCTTATCATGCTACCAAGCTTGTGCCTTCTTACTAGGTCTATTCGTGTAAGGACTAAGCCTCAAAACTAACCTTGGAACTCATATAAAGAATTATTTTCCTCTTTCTCATGTTTTCATAGATTTATACATTCTCTCATGAATGTAATAACATAATTAAACAATATTTACTATGCTTCATGCATACACCTCTTAGGGCTAGACGAGGCTTCTCAAGATACCTAGTACTCAAAGTAACTTACCTTGTATCATGATATTGACCTTTACATGCCATCAACCACAAAAGAATTACCAGTTTGCCTTTAAATTATCTCTCAATATATATACAATAGGTTTCCTTCAAATTTTATCTTTTCATAAGACTTATTTGTCATGTACCATTTCACCATGTATGCCCTCAACTCTAAAATTGAAATTAATGACATCTATCCTAATTTTAACATCAATAATAATAATAATAATAATGCCTCAACACCAACAAAAAGAACATACCTAAATATTGTCAAACCATCTCTTGAATACATCCTAATTTTTTCTAAAGCTTTGTAATGTTTTATCCCTTGAGTCTTCCATTTTGATGATATATAGCACTATGGATTATATTTTTTCATTAGGATCCATGTATTCTTGCATAAATTGATATGTTGACAATTTTAGCATGATGGGGAATATTGGCTATTTACTATAAACTAGTATATATGGAAAGGATTTAAGGGCCTATTTATACCTAGTTCAATCTACCTAGAGTGCATATTTTAGTAAGAGATGTCACTCCTTGGGTTTATCTACAATTGACTTATTGATAGCATTTGAGGGTTTTGTTGGTTGACTCAACAAATCCATTCCATTATGGGTAGTGATTTAATTGTAATTTGATTATCATGGGGCCATTTAATTAACTCATCTAATTTAAATCTGGCCCTTTTTCACAAACCAAAGAGATATGCATGCCAAATTTGGTTGTGATATGTTCTTCAAGAAAAATTATCATGTCTTGGGTTTTAGATTTCTTGGTAGCTACCACCTTAGTCCATATAGCATAATAATCTATAGCAGTGAGTAAAAATTTGTGCTTAGCTAAGGAATTCAAGTTTATAACACAAATGAAATATAATCCCCATTGGGTGAACAACCTACCTTAATCACATGATGTAGCAACATTGTTGCATGTACCTATCTTTAGCCAAAACTTGGCATTCATGGCATATCTTCACATGGAATTGAGTATCCTTAAAAACCATTGGCTAGTAATAACCCATTCTAATTATTTTATGCATTATAGTATTTCTAGATGGATGGACACTGAAAATATTTTGATGCAAATTATTTAAAATTTCTTGAACTTCTCTACATGACATACCTCTTAAATATATGTGTTCATAATTATTTTTATAAAGGAATCATTTCTTGATCATATAATGAGTAGCCTTGAGATTTATAGCTCCTTTTTAATCTCTCTTGAGTTCCTAGGGACATGTTCTAGTGAGTAGAATTGAATAATACCTAAAAAATAATCTTCTTGGGAAACCTATGTTTTGTAGACCTCTTTGACAGTGATGTGTGGGTATGGCTCAATAATAAATTGAACAATGCCTTACCCTATAATGATCCTATCAAGTTTAATATCAATATCAAATTCCTATAATTTTTCCATCCATATACTTCTATGCTTCCCCAATCCATTCTATCCTAGTGTAAGTTTCACAACAGGATATGGTACTATGGTAATGGTATTATTCTAGAGGATTTAGTGTCTAAACTTCATAAATGCCTTGATAAGGGAAAATATTTGCTTATCAATATGGGATTAATTGATCTCTTTATATTTCAAGTTAGTACTCAAGAATGCAATATGGTGTTTACTTTCTTATTTTTTATTTGTAAGTATGATAACAATAGTATGTTCTAAGGCAAATAAGTACAAGAAAAAGTCTTTAGTGAAATCTAGGATTACTAACATTGGGGATTATGAAATAGCCTTTTTTATGTTTTGGAAAGACTTCTTAGCTTTAAGTGTCCATTCCACTTTGGCATTCTACTTGAGCATTATGTTTAGGGGCCTGACAATCTTTGCAAATCCTAATATAAATTTTCTTACAAAAATTATTTTCCTAAAGAAGGATTTGAGCTCCTTTTTACTATTTGGAAACATTATTTTTGAAATCCAATAGATATTATTTGGTTCAATGGTGATCCCATATTTATTAATAATATGACCTATCATATTACCTTTAGTAACACCAAATATACTCTTCTTTGGGTTGAGTGATACCCCAAAAATTTTGCACATTTCAAAAATAGACTGAAGGTGGTCAATATGATTAACTCTATTTTTTGATAAAATAGTGAGATCATCCATATATATGATTATGCACTTACATATCATTCCATATAATTCTTAATACATTTATTTATAAAAAGTAGATCCAATTTTGATCATCCAAAATGGAATTTAATTATATGCATATGTTCCCTATTTTATAATAAATATAGTTTTAATCTTATCCTTTGATTTGACTAGTACTTGATTATAGCCTAATAATTCTCCTAAGAAATACATAATTTTAAACCCACTTACAATTTTTATTACCTCATATAAGGATGGCAAAGGATAATTTCCCTTCTTCAAAACCTTATTTATAATCTTTAAGTTGATGCATAGTCTAATCCCACCACTCTTTTTCTTGATCAAAACTCGATTTTCCACCCAAGTCAAATTCTTGATTAGGAAAACTATCCTAGTACTTAACATATTTTATACTTCTTTCTGGATCAATGGTTCTAAGATAGGACTAACCAGACTTTACCTTTACCTAAATGGTTTATTATCAAGCTTGAGTGGAATCATATGGGTGATGACTCTAGGATTGAATATCCTTAAGTCATCATAGGTCCATGAAATTACATCTTTATACTTGATAATCAATTCTTTAACCTTTTTCCTTTCTTATGGTGTGCATCTTAAACCAATATTGATGATGTGTGCATTCCTTTCATCACCTAGGTTTTTTGAGCTCAATTTGGAATCACTAACCTTGAGTTTCCTTTGCAATTTAGATTGAGGATATGTATCAAATGTCCTTTCCAAGGTGACCATTCATAATGGGAGGTGATTATCCTTTATTTGGATAACACCTTCTTCATCCAATTCTTTGTGACCCCTATTATCTCTTTCCTCATAATTAAATATATGAGATTCAGACTATCTTCAATTTTTCAAAAATTGATCAATATGTTGGTCATCATCAAACACTTAAAAATTTTCAACAATGTCTAGTACTGAAGGATAAGATACTAATTCAATGGATAACTTTTGGGCTTTTGACTCCTATAAGGGTGTCAAATTCACTACTTAAATAACCAATGAATTGATGTCTTCATTTTGTTCTCTTGGGATAACTACTATGTTGAAAGCTTCAAATGATTTAATTGGATCCTAGGATCTATCCTTGTATTTCTTAAAATATGACAATTTGCATTGATATTTATTTTTGACCTAGTTGATCACAAGTTTAGATTCTCCATATAATATTAGTTATTTGACATTGCTCTTTAGGGTAAACTACAATCCTAGAATCAAGACCTCATATTCTAATTTATTATTGGTACATGAGAATTGAAGCTTGTATGATTCCAATAAATTATTTATTTTTTGATTGACTAGCTTGATATTGATGCATGATCCTTGCTTAGACCTTGCTCCATCAAAATGAAGGGTCCATAGTTGGGAAGGGACCCAAATGTTTTATAATTCTTCATGTTTCATTGTAAATGTATAAATTCCAAGACTAGGATATTTATAACTCACCTCTTCATTGGTAGTATTATACTCTATAATAGGATACTTCATCATTGGCTCTCAATTGATATTAATTTGGCTGGCTATTCCTCTTAAAGGTAGCCAAATATGTGAAAATTTTGTGAAAATATATCCATTTAATGTTTTTGACTAATATTTGCTCAAAAATAACTCATACCCTTTATGAATATCCAATATAAAGATGTTTATAATCATCTGTCCTCTAGCTTCTGAGGCAACCTGAATTTTCACTTCATTAATATATCCCAATATAGTCACTAGTATTTTATTTAGCTATGACATAGTCCTCTAGGATGGATTTGGTATTAAACTAAGCTTTTGATAAATGGAATTTGGCATTACTATTACTAGATATCCAAAACCTACTAGAAAATGGTGTATATTCTTTCCAAATTCTTGAATGGTTAGTAAGAAAGGGGGAACCTCCAGCTTGCTTGTGTATATAAAATTCATGTTGGCTATCTTGGACTTTTATATAACAAACTTGTCTATGATGGACTTCTACAAGAGCTCCTTCTACTCTATGATTTTTGATAGTTCATGAAGAGTGATGTTGGCATTAATTCTCTTCATATCATCAATAATATTTTATCTTCCTTTATTCTGCTCATCTTTATATTGAGGTTGATCATTCCCTTTAGGGGGGAGGATTATTGTTAGCTTTGGGTTTTGGAGTATTATTTGGAGGATTATAAGCAATAAGAGGTTGTATGTTCCCTAGATTATAATTATTCATATTAAATTAATTGAATGCTTTTACTTCATCATAATTATCCTTCAAAATATTTACATCTTCATTCGGGAAGGAAGACTCATAGGTCTCAAATACCATGGCTAAGATTGAAAGACTAGATTCATGAGGGAGATCTATAGGATTCATCAATTTATCTTGTCTAATCATTTCTCTCTAGAATTTTTCAAAGGATTCATAGAACTCTATATATTCCAACTCTCCATACTATGATGTGCCCTAAACCAATTGGGAAAAGACATTTCCATGATATTGATTTTTTGTAGCTTATTAGACTATTGTTGTTATAAATTGTTGGTGGTCATATTGAAAGTCCTATTATATCTTGGAAAGATATAAGTTTGGTTGTAGTTTTGATTATTGGTATTACCAATCCTCTTCAATATATTTTAAAAATCATTGCTCAAATTATGGACCATTATTTGTATAAAATCCAATTCAGCTTTGTTGGATTCAAAAACCTAAGTGATTGTTGCATTGGTGTGAGCATGATATTGATTCTACTAGTGGTCATTACTTTGTGTTTGATTGTTTAAGAAATCATAATTATGATTCATTATCTAGTGTGTCATGAGAGGTAGCATTTACAATTGATTATAATTGAATTAAGGTACATTCTAATTATCTTATGGAATTATATTCAAGAATGGGATTCTACTATTGAATGTTTTACCTCCTAAATTATGAGGGCTAAGATGTGGATTGAGTTGCTTGTAGATGTCAATAACTTCCTAGAATGGCAAAGATAGAGTATTGGTAGTGGAATATCTTTGTAAAAATACTATATTAATATGATCCAAGGCATATGTGGTTCTCAATAAAGTGTACATATTCTATAATATATCATTGAAGGCCCAAATTGACTCACTAGGTTCCTTCTTCATACTGGTAAAGAGATGATATACCAGACTTGTGTTAGTTGTCCAAATTGTGTAAGGAATGTATTTTGGCAATCATTCCATAAGGTGATGGAATTTTCCTATAAATTAAGATATCAATCATAAGAATAATCCTATAGAGTAAACAAAACAAGCCTACATGAAACATCTTTATGGATGACATTCATTAACCTCAGGACAACCCTGAAAGATTTAATATGTTTTTTTGTTATCCTCCCACTTGAGAAAGAGAATGTAGGAAAATAATTTTATAGACTCATTGGTAGATCATGTTGGTCCTCAGGGATGGTAATGGTGGATTCTATTAACCATGGTTGATCCATAGGAATATTGATAAATGAGATGTTTCTTAGATGGAAAGGTGTTCAAGCTCGATGTATCTTAGGGATGACATGTATGGGTCTAGGCCTCATAGAATTTGATAATGGTGAAAACAAAAGGCTGACTTAGGATTTAGCCATTATTAATCTCTTGGGTGTCTCCATAATAACCAGCCCCTCTTTATTAGGAAATAACACAAGTATGCCTTCCTTTTAGTACCATCTTTTTTCTTCTTTTATTGATGTGGGTTGTATGCACACCTTAGAAATTTTAAATGAGGTAGCCTATAACATTTTTGGATCTTTGTGGAGTAGGTTTTCACTCTAAGGCATGGTTATAGGTATGTGATTAAAATAACCAAGTGGTGGAATAGTAGGTTGGGATTATGGGTTGTTTAACTAGGTTTGTGTATGGATGCATGGATTCTAATAAAAAGGGTAATCACTAAGAAAGTTGGATGTGTGGAGAATTATTCTATGATTTTTAGATCTCAAATAAACATAAAAATAAAGAAGGGTAAGGTATAAAATAAGGTTCTATGTCTTTGAAAATTAATTTTTTGTAGATAAGTACCTCTATAACCAATTTTTGTGTTTGCATTTTTTTCACACTCATGAACAAGAATAGTTAGTAGTCTAAGATAACATATATAAGATGATTAATGATCTCAAATGAAGGTTTTTATTCTTAGGGATGTCATTAAATGCCTTAGTATAAGAGACTATAGTTAAGACCAAGAAGTTATCTAGGGTAGCTATGGATCACACCTAGAAGACTATATCAAAAGAGATACTTATACACGCCTTAGATTATCACTTCAATTTGTAGTAACTATCTAAATCAATAAAACCTATCAATCATCAATTTTTTTTGCACATATAAGATTAATAATCGTTAATAAAATAATCAAATTCATCTCTTGCATTAGCACACTTCAAAATTATTAAATCAATACAAACAAATAAATTTCAAATTCATTAACACATAGAGGGAAGAATAAAGAACAAACATAGTTACATGACAATCAATTTATTGATCTCTTTTTGTATACTCATCCAAAAAAATTGACCCTTTTTTTAATTATAAAGTGACTCTATATATATAAAGATATGGTATAATTATAATAATACAAAAAAATAGGTGGAGAAGTCATATCCCATGAGAAAAATCACATTGAGGGTAAAAAAATCACTCGAGACAAGTAAAAAAAGTGGTCAAAAAATGACCACACCAATAAAAAACTTACATCACATTAGTAATTTATATAAAAGTAGAGAAATTGAGGTATAAATAATAATAATAATAATAATAATAATAATAATAATAGAATTTAAGTAGTAACAACAAACATTGACATAATGGGAGGTGGAGGAGAAGATAATAGACCTTGAGTCTTATTACCCCATCCTCCCAAGGTAGGAGGATCCTCATTAATAGGTAGGCTCAAAAATAGTGTTTTTTTGAGCTTTCAAAGTCTTATTTTTATTTATTTTAGGGGAAATAGCTAGAGCAAGGCATGGGAATTTGCCTTGGGGAGGTAGACCCTAACCTTTAATATCACCATCATGGGATGGGGGAGAAGATCACCAGCCCCTACCATCACCTCCATATCTAGATGAGCCACTCAAGCCACCATGATGAAGAGAATACCAATGAGATGGTCATTTTCATTGAGAGTAATTATTGCATCTAGTTTTTAACTACTATTGATGTGGCCCACACCATGATTTTTATGGGACAAAGGATGTTATGGGGGTTCAAGAGGTTCCCAGCTAAATGTACATGAAAATTTTTCCCAATGTTTGAGAAAATTATGGATGTGTTTAAGTTACATACATACCTTGTCTACTTATATTTGTATCTAGAGAGTAACATTAGAGATAATAGTAATTTTTTTTAGAAATTAAAAAATATATGTTCCAACTCTTCATGATTAAAACAAGCATAGTTTATAGCTTTATAGATTTGAAAAAAAATTCAAATCTTATTGGATATTTTTTTGTGATGTTATGGAGGTATCCAAGTGAGTGAATTAAGTGTCTTGATAGTCTAAGTGTCAATGACAATGTGTGTAGTGTGCTTGTCCTAGTATGCTTGAAGTAGGTTTGGTTGATCTTTAGTTTTATCATGATTAGGGATGGGTCTAAATTATTGAGCATGTGTGAGGGGTCCTATTAGATTTCAAATATGATTGGATAGCTTGTGTAAGTGCATGGAATTCATCCAGTTATTCATTATTTTTATCTTGGCATAGTTGGTTTTGTGATAGAAAAATCTAAGTAAGTAAGTTGATGATGTTACCATTACCACATGTGGATGAATCAAGGGGATTTGGTCATATGGGTGTGATCAAAGGAGTCCCAAATCACTATGGTATAAGTTTTAGGTCATGCAAGTGCATGAAGCAAAATATATAACTATACAAAGTTGGCTTCTTAGGCAGTTTGTAATGTTTTCCCATAGTTAGCCAAATTTGTAAGGGAAATCTAATGGTTTGCATCTAATCACATTACATATAGACAATGTAAAATGAATTTGATATTAATTTATAAGTTAAATAATATATTAGTAATTAGTTTTATGGAATCATATTTCACATGTGTGAAGGATCCATGAGAATCTCAATGTATAGATGGATTTGCCTATGAAGGAAGATCATATGGTTTAAATTTTAGGACATGTGATTAAGAACAACAAAAGTTATTAAGGTTCTAATTTATACTTCTAGGTATATTTCAATGGTTCCTATACTTATCCAAATTTTCACAATGTTAAATATTAGGTCTAGATAAGGATCTAACAATGAGTGGGTGTTCCTACATGCAGATCTATTATGCATATTGAGTAAAAGAGGTCAAAGTGTCTGACATTTAAGTAGGTTAAAGTTTATGCTACTCTCAAAGAGATAAATGGAGAATTTTTACTCCAAAATATAAAGTAGAATAAATATGATTATAATTTCTTGATGTTTAACAATGATCAAAGGTAAAAAGTGAGCTAATCTATGAAGATCGACAATGCAGATTTAGTCAAAATTACCAGGGAGCATGAGATGAGGTCAAACTGATAGATGTTTGGCATAGTTAAATATAAGAAGAGATATATGGTTCATATTTGATCTATGATTTGAGGACATGATATGTTGACATAATGTTTAAATTTTAATATTTGCTTAGTGACCATTAGAATTCAAATATTTGAATTTGTGAGGGAAGACTAGTCTATATTTTTCTTACTATAACTTTTGATATATGTATAATTTGACCATGGTGTTAAAGGAAAAGTTATAAAGGAATCTGAGATGCATCCATAAAAATTGGTTATAAGTTTTGAATGTTCATATATTTGCTAAAAATTACATATGAAACAATCAATTCCTAGAGCTTTGTCCACTACCATCTACTTAACAGCATCATGGAGGTCACTGAGAGATAAGTTCCTATCACATTTAACTCTTTGAGAGTTGGAGAATTTACAAGGAAAAACCTAGAAAAATTAAAGGAGATACACATCCATTCCTTGAGAAGAATATTTCACTAAGAAAACACGATGGTGATGATTAACTAAAGCTTACATAATGTTAGGAAGTTTGGTAGGTCTTATTTTTCCTTCCTTAACAACTTTGATTATATCAACATCTCTCCTAGGGCATATAAGGGCAAAAAAGTCCTTATAAATCTTATCAAAAAAATTTAACTAGTGCATATGATATCTTAACTAAGATCCTATGGATTTGTGTGCTTCCTCAATTTGTATTTTATGCCTCCATTATACCACTTGATTTTGAAGGTGGAAAATAAAAGGTGACTACTCTAGTTTGTGTGAGGCTTAGATATACTCATGATTTGTATAATTTTGTAGAATTCATCTAAAAATGGCTACTTGTTTACTATAGATAAAAATAAAGGTGGAATTGAGAGAAAGAGAATCAAACCACCATTGGATCCAGCTAGTGTCTCCCTCTAGCTAAGGGACCAAGTTTCAAATTATGAAAATATGCCACATCATTATTTCATGCTTGAATTGGCCAATATTTAGATATAATTTTGTGTAGGTAGGCTTAACTTGAGGATAATTACATAAAAATTTAAATATTATAGGGTGATGATTTGAGAGAAAGGTATCAAGAATGACTAAGACATGTCTATCCTAGATTGGAAAAAAATATAAAATATCTTGCATAGCTAGTAGAGCTCTATCAAGGTGCTGACGAAATCTATATTATCCCTATCAAAAGTTAGACTAGATGAACTATGGGGGGTCTGATTCCTTCCTCCAATGATGGTAAGGATCAAACATCATAATCTTGTTGTGCATATAAAACCATGTTTCATGCTCACCAGCACACCACCGCATTAAAAGGCATCTTTCTTTATCATCTACCAATTACACCATGTTGAACCCACCATATATGATCTAGTGAGCATCCAAGAGAGAGTCAATCATCCACCTCCATAGGGTGGCCTACTCCATAACATCATTAGAGACATATAAATTGACTAGCCCAATAATGTGATTATTAAAGTCAAAAAGTGTCTACTAAACCCATTTAGTGGAGTCCAAACCCCATGAAATGATATTCTAAGTGAGCTTTGGGGCCAAAATATTGATGTCCCCACCACACCCAATTTCATGCCCAATTGCCTTAAAAATGGCCCTAGGATAGATAATTCACATTGCATTCTACAATAAGAAGTCATAAATGTTGACCTCTTACAAACAAAAAAATTTCATGTTATGGAAAATCTGGCAATTATTCTTGACTGCATACTTATGTGATGGATCAATAAGACCTCAAAAATTCTATGAGTACACAATCATTAGGTAGGATTGAGGTGCATATCATTCTCCTCTATGATACATTCTAGTGTATCAAACTTATTATACATGATTTTTTGGGCATGAAATCAGACATTCTAAAAGGTTGTCAGTTATGTGTTATATATTATTCCTCTTCAAGAGATAGATAGGGGCTATGAGAGTGCCAAAATACTATTTTATTATCCTAGATGACTAGTTTCCTTTACTTCTTTGGGTCACTTACCCTAGGAGATGGTTGTGACCATGGCACTAAAGGTGGCATCTCAACTAGCAAGGCCACTGCTTATGGTCTATGCACAAGAGGAGGAGAATCTTTAGTAGGAAAGGTATATTTTTTAGCAAAATTCAAATCATAATTATTATAATTATGTCAAAATAAAAAAATTTGTGGCCTAACACCAACTTTGGAAGAGTTATTTTTATTATTGGTGATGGTATTCCAACCATCATTATTGCCATTTTGAGATTTGGCTTTAGATCCACCTTTTTCTTGAGTAGGGGATGTGTGTACCATCATAGGGCACTCATAGATCATGTGTTATAAGGATTGGCACTAAAATTAAGTATTCAAGAGATTGATATACAAGAGACATTAAAAAAAGTGGTTATATCTAATTTGTAGATCAATAAAATGTTCCAAATCATGGGATAGATCCACTTCCACACAAACCCTCTTATAATAATTATCCATATAAAATTTAGTATACTCATGGAATATGAAACAACCTATAGGCTCTATATTATAGACTATAAAACCCCATATAGGGAGAGGTAAGCCAAGAAATTCAACCCATACAAGGAATTTCAATTTTTCTTTCTCTGAGACTTAAAATTTTTGAGTCTAGTGAGAAAATCAAAATAGTGTATTACGAATGAACCAATTCCCATGATTGATAATATATTTTCAATGCTCTATGTTAGAAAAGTGAAATAAAAAATCCCTTTGCAAGGTTTTGGACTCATTCAAGTTTCACACCATGGCCTTGCTAATGGTTATGAACTCATTGCTTCATAAGGCTCTTAGGGGGGACACAACCAATAAAATAAGCAACCAAAGTAAAAATTTTAAATAAATGATAGGATTTATAAAATTTAGGCACATAAAAAACAATATTAGGTAATGGAGAGTCATAATCATTAGCATTACCTCATAGAAGACCTTCAAGATAAATTTCTTTGCCTACTTCAGGGCCATGGTAGTGTTTGCTCACTCAAACATTATTTGAATCCATAGACGCAAATATGGAAGTGGTATTCATTAAATAAATGGTACCCCCTACCACCTAGAGAGTGAATCTTTGATCAAAATAAAAAATTAATGAAAATAAAATAATATCTTGCCTAGATCTATGGTGATTAGTCGTATGGTAGAGAACTAAAATCTCATCAATGCAGAGCTAACAAATTAAGGTTTTGTATAGCTTCCATTTTATCCTTTGGAAAGAGTGTTATACATATATATATATAAATAACTTTGGGAGGGGTTTACCTCATCCTCCAAGTTTATAAAAAAATATTTACATCTTAAAAAGACTATATGATAAGTTTCAGTTACATATTATAACTTATAGATACCTCAGACATGAAACATGTGCATGCTTATAAAAAATGATTTAATTAATTACAATATGGATGTAACTATGACTTGGCTATTATTTTATAACCACTACATGAAAAATATAAAAAAATAGACTTTTATCTTTGGGCTAAATTGGATCTTACTTGATGTTTCTCAAAATTATCATTAGAACTATAGTTGTGCTTGTACTTGATAATGTAATAGTTGATTGAAATATAGTTAATATTAGAGCTAAAGTGTGAGGTTGAATATATGTAGTTGTTTTTGGTATTGTAGGTGGGGTTTGTGGACCAAAACTAGTAGGTGATGCTGATGTTTCTTTCTTTTTTAGCATCTAAATCTTGATAATACTTAAACACCTTAGCATGTTATGCATAAGTTAAGTTCATGTACAAGATATGTGGCCTAGTCACCCTTCTTATTTATTCCATCAGTCTAGTATGTTCTATCTTAGTGGCCTGAAAGCCAACCTAGAAGACTTCTACCTCTATTAATTTTTCCTTCCTATGTTGAACTCAGCTTCAATGTCCTCCAAACTTAATCTTTATAGACTCTATTTAAATCCATGTGATCAAAATTATATTGAGTTACTAGTTTCCCTCTATTGTATCAAATTTTTATCAATTAAAGATCAATCAAAATTTAATTTGCTTGATTTTCTTGTTCAGCCAGTTTGTTTACTAAAACTTCATAAGATGATACCCAATGATGGGCCTCATGTGTTCTTATTAGAGATAGATTAAATTAATTTGATTTATATATAGGTTTTATCAAGTTCAGGTGGATAAACACCTTATTGGGGGTATACAATACCAATAAATTCAACTTATTCTCATCTTTTTTAAGAAGCTTGAACAATCTGGTTATGGAATTTACATGTGGAGAGAAATTGACTCTCAAAGAATGAATTGAATCCAAAATCTCATACAAACTAAGTGACGAATTTTTCACATCTTATTTTATACCATGGGGGACTCATATTTCTAATTGTTTCTCTCTGAGAGTTTCTAAATATTCTTCAAGCTCTTGTCTAGTCATATCCATTCCCTCATGTATAGCTAGGATGGCCTTAATATGGGTCTCCACATAGGACTTGAGGTCCTCAACATATGGGAACTGACCCTTCTTCCTATCTACCTCTTTGAAAGGGAATAAACATCTTTCCTTTCCTCTAAGATAAAAATCTCGGTAGAGCTATCCTTAATCTTACTCTTTCTAACTCATTAGACTGATGTTGTAACTTTGTCAAATAATGAGATCACCATTGGAAGGTTAGTGATGTTTAGATTGGGCCTCTTAAAGGTTGAAGATCCTAATTTTGTGGCCCAGTGTAGATGAGTGATATTCAAAATATATTATGGATAAGCTTCCACTTTCACATGTTACTCAAGTTCAGGATTAGTTTCATAGTAAGTATTGGTCATTGAGGTACAAATTATCTTAGACCAGTTTATGTTTTTGAATTGTGGCATTGGGTACATAACATAGATTGGTTGCTTTCTTGGAGACCTCTTGGTTATCACTATTTTGGTTGTGAAAACTAGTGTTGAAGAAGGTAGAGGTGAACCCAATTGGGTAGAAGAAGGAATAATTTGGGTGATGGATTCGCTAGTATCTGGGATGGACAAAGTTATGGTTGAAGGGATGGACAATGAAAGAATAGAAACTACAATAGTGGATGCTAAAGAAGTTGAAGTTGTACTAGGTAGAGTAGCATATGGGTGCATAAAAAGGAGACTGATAGAAAGTGCTTTTAGGAATGGTAGAAACAACTAGTAATGACATTAAAGGAAAGAGGCCCAAGTGGGGTATGAAAATAGGACCCTTACCAGATGACTCACCTGTGAGAGTTGCCTTGGCTTTCATATTTACAAGATTAATAAATTTTCCTATTATAATTCCTCTATATACACCTCTTATGTTGTCTCACCTTCTATTAAAGGTTGTGCCTCCTTGAGTGCTTGCATGGGTGGTGTCTATGGTCTATCCCCCTTTGGTTTTTTCTAATAACACCTTGTTTCTATCCCAATTTGTGGAGAAATCATATATTGGGGAAGAGGATGGATAATCAAGTTGGATGTTAGGGCTCTATAAGCCTTTATTTATTTTTCATAAAAGGAATCAATAAAATGATACTAATATATTCCCTTAGTGTGATGTGCTAAACTTGAATCATATAATTTGCTAGCTCATATTTAACCTTCCTCAACTCAATAATTGATGCTTGAACTAGAATAGTATATTCCTTTTCCTATTAAGCAGGAACATGCATTTATTTTTCTTGTTGTTTTTCCTATCCTCCAATAAGTGATGCCTCACTTACCAACTATTCTTGCTCTTATGGTTTCTCTAAGCTATGATTGAACCTTAGGGATCTTATCCCTCTCCTTCTAGTTTTTGATATGGCCTACCACTCCAAAAGTTGGAAGATCTCCATCCTCCTAGAGGTGGGATTGTGAATTTTGCTTGTTCAAGTGTGAGAGAGGGTTTAAATTATATTACTCTCAATGGGTGCTTGCTCAAGCCTATTATTATTTCTCTTTGTTTCACTTCTTCATCATCCTTGGAATTCAAACATATAAAATCATGATTAAGTGGTTCATGTTCATATAAGAGGCCAAGGGTATGGATATTTTATTGGACCTTCCCATGGGGGTCTCAATATATATAGAGGAGAGTGGGCAATGCATATGCTTTCTTGTCATTTATATATTCCTTAAATTACCTCTGTATAGTGTACTACATCCTGCCAATAGTGATATGGGATCCATAGAAGGTATCCTTATTATTTGTCATATCCTCATCAATATCATTCCATATCTATTATGCAATCTCTTATTCAAATACCTTTTTTTGAACAAACTTAAGAAGCTAAAGAGGATCCACCTTGTGGCAAGCAACCATGATGAAAATGTAATCAGGGTAGATCTAATAGTCCCCATATTTTTGGAAAGTATTCTATCAATATTGTGGTAAATTAGAGCCAATGGATTACTAGGAATGGCCATCTAGACCTGAGGGTAGAGATAATCAATAATCTTAGCCATGTTCCTTACATATGAGTATATGTTCACAAAAGATGAATAATCATAAATTTTATTCTTGATAACATCTAGGTCAGGATCCCATAAGACTCTATTGGGCCTATATACAATCCCCATGACTACATGTAATAGATAATACATCATATATAAGTTTCCCCCATGTGGCCTCCTATCTTTGTGCAGGATTTGCTCCTAGAGGTGAGCATTGATTACTTCCCACAAAGCATAGGTGTGCTCTAAGATACTAAGGAGGTATATCAAGGGAACCCATTTCATATATAGGAAGTGGATATTTGCATGGACAAAGAGTTGATTCAATAGTGCCATGCCCATATGGATCCCCATTCTAAATTGGGTAATGGGAACAAGATCTTTGAAATTTTACTTTATAGTAAATGTTTTTGTGGGGAAAAGCTACCTTGCTAGTGTTGTATCCACATTATTGGATTTCTTCTAGGTTACTATGATATGTAAATCAAATGTAACATTTAGGATAGAGATTCCCTAATTCCTACTAAATGTATCCCCTAATATGTACGTGATGACTATATTATTGTCAATGTAGTGGAGGTAACCACCATATATTATTTTTCCCTTGAATAAGAGGCCTCACAATAAGTCTACATGGCATACTTTCTATCTTAACAGATGCATAATGTAGGGCATATTTATTGAATGGGAGTAGGTAATTTAATTACTATTTATCCTCAGCTAAATGTCTTCTTCTAATGCAAAGGAATCCACATTCTCTATAGATTTACATAAGGCCAATTAATTTGGATAGCAGCCATTAAATACAGTGGCATCAAAAATTGTTTCTAAATACTCAGTGGAATCCCTGATGGAGAACTTGGAGGGTGCTAAATTTCCATTGTATGACTTGGATGATGATGCCATGGCTATTAGATGGATGCTAGTATGCTTTTACCTTTTGAAAATGTCTTGTCCTAACCTAAATAACGTGAATCATAAATCATCTTGGTCACAACTAGGGATTTTGTGATTGTTGAAGGCCAAATTTTAATTGAGCTCTTGAAATTTGAATGAGATGAACTTCATTAGGGGCTTGATGTTAATATATTTATGCATTCATTTCCATTTTGTATGTCATTGATAGCCAAATCTATGAGATTGTCACCTTCATTTAATTAAAACTTGACTCCCAGTCCTAGTGTACATGTCACATAGGATGCTTGCTCATTCAAGATGTCACATTGTTGTCTTTCCCCTTTTACCATTTTTCACTATACAGTCTAGTCAATGGAAGTAAAACTTTGCCTTTGGACCTAGAAGACCCTAAAACATGGAATGTTCCTTAGATAAATTACATCCAAAATCATTTATCACAAATCCTCTAAAACAATAGTTGTCAAAGACTTAGTACTCTTCAAAAATATTATGGTTTAGGTAAAAGTAGTCACATCAAAAATTCTTGAAGTGAAGATTCTAAATGAAAGTTCCTGAAACAAATCTCCTAATGAGAATGCTTCCAAATCAAATCTTTTTAAGATAAAGTTTTTGAAGAGAAACCTTTTGAAAAAAATCTCCCAAAGTAAAAGTTTCTGATGAAAAGTCTTTGAAGCAAAGCATTTGAAGACCAAAAGTAGCTAAAGGAAAACCTTTTGAAAATAAAACCATCGACCAAGACAAAGTTTCTAAATGGAATTTCCCTAAGACCAAAGTTTCCAAATGGAAAGTCCCAAAACAAAACTTTCTAAAGAGAAACTTACTAAAGTATAATCTTTTTAGAGTAAGATAATTTGAATACCTACCATGCAAAGTAATTCTTCCCAACTTTACATTATTATATTCATTTTGAAGAAGTCTTTTCAAATGGAAATAAGTATACCCCA
>JARHVA010008156.1:505000-507500 GCA_037957365.1 Torreya grandis
TAATTATATACTATAACATACTCTTAGTTTCAAATCAGTCACTATCAAAACATAGAATTGGACTCACACAAAGACAAGGTGTGATATACTCACCTAGCTACACATTTTATTTCCTTTAAACTAGAAATTCCATTAGTAGATTAAAGGGGGGTAAATGTAGATATTAAATATGAATTATATATAACCTTAGTATTGTATACTGATAAAGCACATCTCATGGATTTACCATAAAGTTTATAAACCTTCCTACTACTTAAAGGCTCACATCCACTTTATCTTATGTTTATTGCTTATCTCTTAGTCCAAATACATGTTATTATAATGACTAGGCCTTTTATACTATGTAAATTTCTATAAATCTGATTATTATCATCCTTTGCAAGTTTTGGACCTATACCTATTTTCCAACTTCCCAAAAACCTATGTCCCATCTATATGTATACATCAAAGTAAGTGTCCTATGACAAACTAAGTATCTAGTGCCCTAAATTAATCAGCCTTGTAATTTTAATTTGTCCTTATGGTCAGTCTAAGTGTTATAATTCAAGATATTTACCTAAAATATTGGCATATATGCATGATAAATCCTAATTTTTAACTAACATATCAAATTCATACATCTCACAAGGAAACTTATAAAAGACATTCAATCAATCATTTAAGTGAGATAATATTCCCTATTATTTCCTATTTCAATATCATACATAGGGATATGCCATATACAATTTTAAAGTACTAAAGGACCATGCCATGAGTCATATTTACCAAGTTACAAGCTAGGTCACTTAATTTATGTATTTTCCACATATTACACCATTATGCACACACAAGCTAACATATTATGGGATAACTACATCAGTATGAGGCCATCTTAAAAGTATTGGTTATGTAGTTAGTACCCATGAAAAGAAGGATCTTTGTGGTTATCTTGACACTATGATCCAACTAACCCATTTTTCCATAGTCACTATGAATATGAAGAACTAGGGTTTGATAATTTGACAAGGAGAAACAACATATGAGCAATATCCAATTACAAAATAAAGGTGATAAAAAACCTCTAAGGTTTTAGGTGGTTTCATCCAAATCTAGTTAATATTTTTTATAGGATACCTTCATCCAATTTAGATAGATACATCAACACAATCATCTATATTTGATGTAAGAGTCTAAGACAAAAAAGTGAAAATATATAGAAATGTTTGATCCATAATCTAGACCTAGATTAGTTCTAGCTTATTCTATATCAGATATGCATGCACATAGTAAACCTATTAAGTAATCTTATATTCCATTTATTTAAATACTAATAAATAATTGTACTTAATATTTTTATGATATCTCAACATTTAAATTTAAAACATTATTTACCTATGTTTACAATTAATTATCTTTCTATAGATATGTTTATCACACTTGTGGTTATTAATTTCTATATTCTTAACCTTATACTATATTGATCCATCTCAATTTAGCATCATTAAAACACCCATGGGGGCAACCCCATATTCCCTTATGTTTGTATCTAAATTTATTTTATTTATTTAGGTCAAAATACCTACCCTCTATACTTTTCTCCAAGGCTTCCTTAATTACAAAGACACATAAATGTGTGGCTACCTAAGCTAGATACTTTACATTAACATAATCTCATTTCTACAAACAATCATATTGCCTATGTTAATCATATGGGTATACAATATTAAAAAAAATATCCATGAGCACTCAATATGTGTAGGGGATCTAGTCCTTATACTCTATAGTCGTATTGAGAAAAAGAAAAAACCAGGTTGAAAGTTTAGACATAAGTAGTTAGGCCCTTAGCTAGTGGTTTAGGATTTCAATAATGCATCCTATCAATTATGCACTATAGAGGGAAAGGAGTTTATTGAATATGTAAACTCTTTGAACCTTAATTTTTTATATATTTAGTTCATGAATATAAACTTTCCATCATTGCATTTCATTCTCATAGTCAGTGTGTTCATCTGCATATCAAATGTTGTGTTTAGTGATTACATAATTATTAGTTTGCATAGTGTGAAACTTCCAAGATGAAAATTTTCATATCATTTAATTTTCACATTACCCTCTTATCCCATATAATTATTATTATATTGGATATTTTCTTAGTTCTTATGAATAGAGTGCAATTACTTTCCCTATATCTTCTTTTAAAACTTACAAAATGCCAGCCTATATCCTTGTCTAAAAAATTTCCTATAACAGAGTCTCCTTTTATGGTTCCTTGTAAATCAAAACATTATCATGATAAAAAATAGGTAACTTTTACCCACTTTTATTGGTCTTTGATGATGATCCCTTTCATCTTAATAGTTATACAGGGCCAATATTTGGGGGTAAAGGTCAAGCAAACAAAAAAACACTCTTACCAAAATACTATGTGACATCAAAACTAAATCCCACATCTCTCACTCTAGTTGACCTTCAATGTTGAACCCTTTCATATTACTAGTTACATGGGGTTAGCATTGGGGAG
>JARHVA010008156.1:515000-530000 GCA_037957365.1 Torreya grandis
ATATCATAAAATCATAATTTAAACAATCATTTATTCAAAATAATACATTTTTCTTAGCTAGTGTGTATCTAATCTAGGAATATTGAAAACATGTTGTGTCTTGAATATGATAAAAAGAAGTATTATGAGAAAAATAGTTTTTTTTTAATTTATAATATAAAACTCTTATTGAAACATTTTCATTTTTTTAAAAAACTATTTTTCACATAGACACATTCATACATTATTTAAATAAAATCACAAAAAAATAACTTCGTCTAGGTTGCATCTAGAAAAGTGGAAAAATCAATATTTGTATAGTTAGAGTAGATCTCCATCTCTTATATTGCATGCATTGAAAATCAATTAGAAAATTAAAAAAATAATTGTTTTATCTTTTTAATTTAATTTTATTTATTGTTAGTTACTTTTAGGTTATTCAATTTTAGCAAGTAATTACTTTTAATTTTCAATTAAACATTCCTTAAAATAAAACATGCCAAAAACATTGTCAAAAGCCTTACCCAACCATGTGATCTTCTCAATTGAAATGTCAATTATAAAAACACATCAATTACATTAAAATATCCATTTGAAAGGAAATATCATATTCTTATACTTTTCTTAGTCTCCTTTGGATGACACTTTCCAAGGCACCTGGTTTTATTATAGAAGGTCTTTTTCCTAGGGTTAGATTACTTGGTATTACAATAAATGCATAAGAACACATTAATGTGAATTTAGAATTGAGTTTTTAAATGATACACCCATTCCTTGCCTCATTTTATAAACTTTTAATTCAATATAGGGGAAAGATCAAATTCTTGATCTACCCATTATCATCCTCCCCTAAAATTGAGGTCAGCAATAAAACATGATTCAAGCCTAGATCCTTACCACCACTCCCTTTTATTTTCATTAGGTCTAACCTCATAATTTATCATTCAAATTTAAGGATAAAATTAATTTATAATATTCACTCTGATATATTTTATCCCATCCCTCAGTTCATTCAGCCTAATCATCCCCATTTCCTTGGTCCTAGTATTGAGCAAGAGCTTCCCCTCATTGTCTCAGACATCAAAGGAAATTGAAGCTATTTGTATACTCAAATATATGTTGTAAAGTTATTAATTATGTCATGGTGATGTCATATAAATGTCCTAATAAGTTGTTGAAGTGCTTTGATAGCCTAAATAACAATGACAAAGTAAGCAATGTGCTTGTCAAAGTGTGCTTAAAGGATGCTTGGTTGATATTATATTTTGGCATGCTTAGAGATGTTCAAGGATGATTATGCAGTATTAATCATGTATAAAGTATATTATAAAAATTAAATAATAGTTTGAGTTCTTGTGTGCATGAGTGGAATTCTCCTAGTTCATCATTATTCTCATTTAGACATTTTGGGTCTAATGGCAATAATTTTGAGTAGGCAATTTGATTATGTCACCATTTCCATGTGTGGATTAGTTAGGGGGATTTGGTAATATTTTTATGATCACATTAATCCCTAATTTTTATGTGTTAAATATCAGGTCATAAACCTAAACTCAGTTAAAGATATGTGGGTGCAAATTTGGGCTCTTAGGCATTTTGATAGTGTTTTCTATGTTCAAAAAGAGCCAAGTAAGCATGTTTATGATGTAAAAATTTTCATGCATGGAGGTTTCAAGAGGAAATTTTCATGTGGGTTTTTTCATTATTATGCCAAATTCCTATGCACTAAATCCTAGGTCATGCACCTAAGCATGTCAAAATATATGCAAATGCAAATTTGGGCTCTTAAGCATTTTGATAGTGTTTTCCCATAGCCAAATTTTTAACGAGCCAAGAAGAGATAATTAAACATATTTATTAAGTAATATCTCACATATGTGGATTTTTTATGAGAAGGTGATCATATGGGTTTGTTTAGTTTTGAGCTTAGTTGATTTATGCTAAATTTTAGATCATGTAATGAAGTACATGCATCAAAAGATATGCATGAGTAAAGTTCACATTTCAAGTAGGTTTTGACATAGTTGACTCTATGGTGTGAAAATATGAGAGAGAATACTAATGTAATTATATATTTCATACATGAGGGTTCTAAGAATAGTTTGTCAAATGGTTGTATTCTCCTATGTAAGGAGACCATATGGTCCAAATTTGAGAACATGTGAGTCAACAAGGAAAATATATGACTATGCAAAGTTAACCTTCTAAGAATATAAGAAAGGTTCCCATACTTATTCATTTAGGCACAAGTTAAATTTCAAACAACATCAATGTAGCGTGTTGTTTTAATAAGTCAGGAAGCAGTGAGATGAGGATAGGTGCATGATGTTTAATGCTAAGTAGAGATAAAGATAGAGCTTCTTCCAAGTATAAAAGGTGAGTAGGTGATCATGCAAGTAGAGATAAATAGTGCATATTAAATTCAATAGGTAAAAGTTATAGTTGTTTATCATTTTTAAAGACCAAGCTATGTATAGGAGATCGACGGAGCATGTTGAGTCAAAGTTTCTAAATTGCACAAGATGAGGTCAACATGTTCAAGGTTTAACATTTGAGAATTGGTACCTATATATTGAAGGTTTAAAGATATTTATGGTGAATATTTTATCTAAGTATCAAGGACATGAGATGATTGTAAAGTGTCTAAGGTTTAAATGTGATCGTTGCCATTTGAATATTTGAATTTGCTAAGGGAAAACTAATGCTCAATAATTTATCCATATCTTTCAATATAAGATGAATTTATTGATGGTGTAAAAATAAAATTTGTAGAGGACTCAAGGAAAATATATAAATATGTATTTGAATATATAAAAGTATCTATAGATAAAAAATATTGAGCTTCAAAGTTGACTATGTGTTTGTACATGTTATGTAAGCAACCTAAGAAGGGTATTTGAGCTTGTTCTAATTTTGTTTTGATGTCTAATGATGAATTAGTTATTATATCATGTTTTATAATCAAAAAATATGATCTATGTGAATTTTTAAGGTTATTATAATCATATTTAGTATGAATAAAGGCTTACATGTCAATTGTATATTTAGTCATAGTCACTGTGTACATAGAATATTGTTTAAGTGATTTGTGCTTAAGTAGAATTGTATTGTGATGGATATGGACACCTAAGGAGGATCTATAGATCATTTTTAATGGTTATATTCATTTTTAAATTGTTCCTGTGTTTTATTTTTCTCATATAAGTGTCAAAGAGCTAAATGTGTCTCTATAGGACCTAAAAGTGACTTAGGCCTATTTGAGAGTGGATTGTGCTTAAGTGTGACCCATGTGAGATGATTTAATGGTGAATAAATGTTTTGTGGAAAATAATGAAAGATTTAAATCTTATTAATTCATTATTTATCTATAAATTATGGAACCAAATGAGATGGTTTCTAGTTTTTTTTTGGGTTTGAGACTTGTGGAAGATATGTGCAAGACTTGAGTGTGATGATTGAGAATTGAAGAAAAGGATAGAGAAGAGTTGGTGTTCCCAATGGATGTGTTTATAATTTAATTATAGTTAGGACTATGTGTATGAATTTTAGGTCATATTTTTTATGTGTGAATATTGATCTTGTAGTTTGAGGATATGCATAGAGGTCTGAGTGTGCATATAAGGACAGTTTGAGTGAAGAAGGAGAAATATTGTGGCATGCATATGTGAGAGGACTATATGAGATAGAAAGAGAGTTTGTGTAAGGGTTAGATAAATATATATCCATAATTAGGTGTTTAATACATCATTTATAAGGTGGAGGTGTTCAAAATAGGATCTAAAGGACTTAGTCTTCCTTAGGGGTAGTTACTCCTTGTGAAATAGGTGTTTTGCTAACTACCTTTGGTTAGAACATGATCAAGGTTTGATATTCTAAAGGAAATGATTAGTATCTAGTTTGTAATTTATTATTATATAGTATTCCATTTGTATTATAGGATTAAGAGTGGGTTTTATTCCCCATGAGGGTTTCCCATAAGAACTATGTGTTATGTGTTTGAACTTGTGTATGCATTGAATGAATGAACTCTCTTGTTAATGTTCCTTGATCAAGTTGATATATGTTGATTGTTTAATATTTTTAAAAGGAATCCAATTAAAATTGAAATATATAGGCTCACTGATTGACCCCCCCTCCCTCAATGATTTTATCTCCAATAATTGGTATCATATCAGGGCCTTTGGTAAAGGCTTAATAGTTTGAAGGTGATCCAAGGTAAAATATGGGTAGTCATCAAGGAGATTTCTCTACTAAGAAAGAATCAATGTTCTATAGATCCAATTATGATTTTTAAATTGCAAGGATAAGGACATACATTATGTCTCTAGGGTTTGATGTATGGTAATTTGTTATGGATGGTTATGCTGCTCCTACTACTCCATCTAGTGTTGTAAACAAGAAGTTGTTTGAGAATAATTCTAAGGTAATGAATGATTTCACTTGGGGTCTTTCAAATATTGAATACACCAAGGTAATCCATTGTAAATATGATAAAGAGATATGAGAAAATATGTAGATCATTTATGAAAGAGATTCAAAGGTCAAGTTTGTTAAATTTCATACTCACAGAAGGTAATCTGAAATTCTCAATATGAAGGAAGAAGATTATGTGGCATACTTTATAAAAAGAGTTGATGAGATTGTGAACATCATCATAGTTATATGAGAGAACCTTAAAGAGGCTACTATTTTTCAAAAAAAATTATTTTCTTTATCTGCCAATTTTGATATAAAAGTATCTACTATATACTAAATTCATGACCTTACTCAGTTGAATATGGATCAATTAGATGGCACTCTTAGTACCTATGAGATGAGGAAGAATTATGATACACCACCAAAGAAGGAATCAACCTTTAAGATAGATTTGAATCCAAATAAGAAGTTCCAAGGTAATAAACCTAATGAGGATGGCATTTATGATATATATGAGGATGAACTAATTGCTATGATTTCAAGAAAATTGAGAACAGGTTCAATCAAGTATAAAGGCAAACTACCCCTCAAGTGCTTCAATTGTGATGAGATAAGATATTTTTATAATAAGTACCCTCATAAGTATAATAAGGATGATGATGAAGAGCATGATCAAAGTCAGGATGATGGCAAGAGATCAATCAATTCTGAAAAAAGAAAAAATGGATTGAAGGTTTGATAATAAGTAGTTTAAGGACAAGAAGAGTTTCTATACCAAAGAAAATGGTAGCTCATCAGATGAGAGTGAATTCAATGACTCAGAATATTATCATGAAGATGATGGTCCTATTTAAGATGAAGCTTTGTTCATAGATGAGGAAGGGAGTTGATCACATCAAAAGGAGTCTACTTGTAGTGATTTAGATGATCATGAAAATGAGGTGGACTATGAGACTACACTGATAAATGCTCTTGAAAAACTGAAGATTGAGAATAATATTAACAAGAAGATGAAGTCTCAACTCAAATACTACGAGGATAAATTTAGTATATTTGAGGCAAGAATGAATTAATACACCAAGGAGCATGAATATATGGTCAAGTATCTTAGTTGTCAATTAGAAATCTTGTCTACAAGCCTGAAAGATAAATAATATGATTGCTCAAGGTATGATTCTAAGATTTAATATTTGAAACATGATTTAGATAATTTTGTAAGCAAGGTGAAATAATTTGTAAAATTTGATAAGAATTCTAATGATTTGGATAATCTCATAAATGATCAAAAGTTAGCTAGTAGTAGATTTGGATTGGGTTTTAATAAAGAGACCAAAGTTACTTCTCAATTTGACATGAATGTCAATAAGATCAAGGTGGATCATCCTTTGAAGATAAATAATTAGATAAAGAATGAAGGTGATGGCAAAATAAAGACAAATCAGATCAAACAACTAAATGTCATGAGGTATGCAAATTTCAATGGTTATTGATATACTTGTAATCATTTTGGGCATAGATTTAGAGAATGTAGAAGACATGTTAAAAATGAGTTTTCATGGGACTATGATGGGGGTCATCATTAAAAAGGAGTAAATAAGGTTAAGTTATTCAATTATCTTAATTAAAGACACTTTGTTAAGCATTGTCTAAATAAGGAAAGACAAGGTAAGTCTTCTTTGAAAAGAGTAGTTTGTTTTAGTTGTCATGACATTGGACACATTAATAGTTTTTATCTAAACAAGGTAAGATAAGTTGAGTTTCCATCAAGGATTATGGTTTTTTACATCTGTGAATAGAGAGGTCGCATTCTTAAATTCTACAAGCAAAGTCCATTAAGTTAGAATAAATTTTATTAGGCTCCTAGAGTGCAAGGTAGAAGGAAAGTGAACTCAAGGAGACCAAAGGTGGTAATTAGGAATTATGATGAATATACAAGTCTAATTAATTTATTTTTTATGGTGGATAATGCTTCTAAAGTTGAAGAGTCCCAAGAAGTCTCATTGTCTACCTATGTTGAGAATGAAGAGACCAAGCTCAAGGAGAAGACTAAGGTACTAATTGAGGCTAGTTCTGAGGTAAGTATGGATCCATGTGAACATCCTAATTTTTTTGAGCATGCTTCATGAAAATTACATCAATTATCTATACCTAATTATGAGGTTTTAAGTTACAAGGTTGATTCTTCAAATGAATAGGTATTTCAAGATTCCATAGTTACTCCATGTGTTGTCAATTCTATCTTAGAAGAGAAGCAAAGTGATATAGAAAAGGAGCTAGTTGTCATAGTTCAGACTAAAGAGAAGAAGAACAAGAGAAATAAGTCTTATATTATAAGAAGATTCCATTAATTACTTAGGAGATGTGGGCCACTCTTGGATTCAATTTATTTTAGAGAATTATGGTGAAAAAGATGTCTCTATCTATGTTTCTTAAGAGACTCTTTTTAGTGGACAAGAAAGTGTTTCTACGGTGTTCTTCAGATGGTCCTAGAAGGCTAGAGATGAGTGAGGAACATGTATGTCTAGATGGAAGATATGTTGTGGTGATGTCATAATGATGTCATAGCTATATATGGTTAATCTATAGAGTCATATTTAAGGTTTTAAAGTGGAAAAAGAGGATTTGTGATTTATCAAGATGATCTTTCTAGAAAGGTCTATTGATGTTATTCTAGCATAATCTAGGTGGTTTTGTGGTTTAAAGGTATGTTGAAATCAAATTGGAGATGTTTATTTTCTCTCAAATTTCCTAGTTTATGTTTAAGAGTACGTAGGTCATAAAATGGGTTACAGGATGTATGGGTTCCCAAATATGTGGAAGCTCAAATCTTGGTTGAGAAGTGTGTACTAATTGTCTCTAGGTGTAAAATAAGTTTCAAAGGTCAAAGTTGACTAGAAGGAGGTTTGTTGACGCTTGTTTATTTTGAGATTTTATGGTTTTGGTCTCTACTAGAAATTTGGTTTGCCTTATGAATTGAGATATGAAGCTTCTTAATAAGTTGAATGGGTCAAATAGGTTGTCAAATCAATCTTCATAGAGATCTGAAGGCTTGTGAAGTAATTATATTAAATATGATGAGATAATTGTTAAAAATTGATATGCTTAAGGAGGCATATTCTCAAGAGTGATTCAGATATGAATTTTCACATCTTGAAGATGTGACTACTAAAAGTTGTGGGCCCTACAAGTTCTAGGTAGGGATACAAGGAGACTAGATAGGCCTAGTATGAAGCATAGTGTTTTTTATCATTTTCTCAAAAACAAAAATGTGTGTATGTTTCAAGGAGAGCTATCATGTTGGTTTAGTGTATATTTCCTATTTTTTTATTGGCATGAAGTTATATTGGTAGTCCTTGAGGTGGTTTGAGAAAGAAGGCTAGTAAGCATGTATGGTGGTTCCTCATGATCTATGAAGATTTGAATATGATCAAAAGGTGTAATGGATCATAAATCTTAGGGGGAGTCACTCTTAGTTGAATTTTGGTGAGTTCCATTAGATTTTAGTATTTTTATGTGTTCCTTCTTCATTGATTGCAGTTTTTGGTTAAAAAAGAGTGTTGGCATGGAGAAAGAGGAAGTTGTCAAGGAAATAAGAGGTCGGATCAAGGTAAGGGGGAGTTTTTATCATCTCTCTAGTATGATCCTTTCCTATTGATAGTATTTTTAGGTCCTCAATATTAGTTGGTTCCCACTTTGTCATTGTGTCAAAGTGGGAAAAAGTTCTTATTGAGGAGTGCTTGAAGAGAGAAGGTGAGATGTATATTATTAAATGATGTCTATTAAAATCAACGATAAATGAAATATTGTTGGAGAGTTTTCAATGATGTTATTTTGATTTCATATAAGTGTCCTAGTAAGTGGATGAAGTTCTTTGATATCCTAAGTAACAATGACAAAGTGAGAAATGTGCTTGTCAAAGTGTGCTGGAAAGAGCCTTAGTTGATCTTATATTTTTACATGGTTAGAGATTTTCAAGGATGAATATGGAGTATTGAGAATGTGAAAATGGTCATATCAAAATTCAATAATGGTTTAAGGGCTTGTGTGCATGAATGAAATTCATCCAGTTCATCATTATTCTCATCTAGACATTTTGGGTCTAATGGTAACAATTTTGAGTTGATAGTTTGATGACATCACCATTACCACATGTAGAGGAGCTAGGGGTAGTTGGTCATATGGTTTTGATCATATTAATCCATATTTTCTATTTTTTAATTATTTGATCACACACCTAAATGCATTTAAAGATATGTGGGTGCAAAGTTAGGGTCTCAAGAATTTTGATAGTGTTTTCTATGTTCAAATAGAGCCAAATAAGAATGTTGATGATGTTAGCATTCAAACACATGGAGTTTCTAGGAGGAATGTTCATATGGGTCTATTAAGTATTGTACTTAATTATTATGTGCTAAATCCTAGGTCATGCACTTAAGTGCATCAAAAGATATGCAAGTGCAAAGTTGGGATCCCAAGCATTTTGACAGTGTTTTCCCATACTTATCCAAATTTGAAATGAGTCAAGAAGAGTTGAGTAATAATATTGATGAAGTAATATATCACACCTATGGATGTTTCAAGATAAGGTGATCATATGGGTTTTCTCAAATTTGAGCCTAGTTGATTTGCACTAAATTTTAGATCATTCAATGAAGTGCATCAAAAGATATGTATGAGTAAAGTTGGCCTTCTAGATAGGTTTTGACATAGTTGGATCTATGGTAGAAACATTTGAGTGTGTATAATAATGGAATTGTATCTTTCACATGTGAGGGTTTCAAGAGCAATTTTTCATATGGTTGGATTCTCCTATATAAAGAGATCATATGGTCCAAATTTGAGAACATGTGAGTGAGTGAGGTAAAAGATATGACTATGAAAATTTGACCTTCCAGGCAGATAAACAAGGTTCCCATAGTCATTTAGTCACAAGTTAATGTTTGAGAAACATACATAGAGTACATTGCTCCAAGAAGTTACGAAGTAGTGAGATATGGATAGGTGTATAATGTTTAACACTGAGAAAAGATAAAGATCAAGCTTCTTCCAAGGATCAACAATGAGTGGGTGATCATATAGATAGAGATCAATGGTGCATATTAAATTCAAGAGGTTAAAGTGGTATCTATTTATCATTTTTAAATACTGAACTATGTATAGGAGAACAATGGAGCACATTGAGTCAAAGTTTCTAGATTTCATGAGATGAGGTCAACATGTTCAAGGTTCAACATTTGAACATTGGAACCTATTTGTTAAAGGTCAAAGGAAATTGATGGTGCATATTCAATCTGATCAATGAGGACATGAGATGATTTCAAAGTCTCTGAGTTTTAACTATGACCATTGCCATTTGAATATTTAAATTTTCTAAGGGAAAAATAGTGCTCAATAATTTATCCATATCTTTCGATAGAAGATGAATTTATTGATGGTGTAAAAAGAAAAGTGGAAGAGGAATCTGAGGTGCATCTATTAATATGTATTTAATATCTATAAGTGTGTACACATAAATAAATTTATCTTAAAAATTTAATATGTGTTTGTACATGTTATGCAAGCAACCTGAGAAGGGTATTTGAGCTTATTCTAATGTTGTTTTGATGTTTAATGATGAATTAGCTATTAGAACATGTTGTAAACTCCATAAGGATGATTTTTGTGCATTTTTAAGGATTTTATAATCATATTCAATATTAATAAATGTGTACAAGTCATCTATGTATTTATTCATGATGACTGTATACATAGAATATTGTTTAAGTAATTTGTGCTTAAGTAGAAGGGTATTGTGATGGATATGGACACTTAAGGAGGACCTATATATATAGTGGAATGGTTCCATGAATTTTTTAAGTTTCCCTATGTTTTATTTCACTTAGAGAAGTGTTAAAGAGAGTAATGGGTCTCCATAGGACCTAAAAGTGACTTAGGCTTATTTGAAAGTAGATTATACTTAAGTATGACCCATGTGAGATGACTTAAGGGTGAAGGCATGTTTTGTGGCTAAAAAGGAAAGATTTTGATCTTGTTAATTCATGATTTATATATAAATTATGGAACCAAATGAGATGGTTTCTAGTTTTTTTGGGTGTGAGACTTGTGGAAGATATGTGAAAGAATTGAGTGTGATGATTGAGCATTGAAATAAAGGATAGAGAAGAGTTGGTGTGCCTAGTGGATGGGTTGATAAGTAGAGAAAATTTAGGACTATGTATATGACTAGTAGGTCATATTTATGATGTGTAAATAGTGATCTTGTAGTTTGAGGATATTTGAATAGGTCTAAGTGTGCATATGAAGATAGTTTGAGTGAAGAAGGAGAAATATTGTGGCATGCCTATGTGAGAGACCTATATGAGATAGAAAGAGATTTTGTGTAGTGGTTAGATAAATAGATATACATAATCAAGTGTTGAAGACATCATTTCTAAGGTGGAGATGTTTAGAGGAGGGTCTAAAGGACTTGGTCTTCCTTAGGGGTAGTTGCTCCTTGTGAAATAGGTGTTTCATTAAATAACTTTGATCAAGAGGACATGATGAAGGTTTTTTGGTATAAAGGAGTTAATCAGTTTATTAGTTGTAATTTATTATAGGATAGTAGTCCATTTATGTTTTAGGCTTGAGAGTGGGTTTTATTCCCCATGAGGATTTCCAATAAAAACTATGTGTTATGTGTTTGATCTTGTAAATGCATTGAATGAATGAGATTTCTTGTTAATGTTGCTTGATCACGTTGATATATGTTGACTGTTCAATAGTTTGAAAGGGACTACAATTGAAATATTTGGGCTCATTGATTTACCCCTAGTGATTGTACCTTTAACACTAGATGTTATTAATGAGTAGCATGATGCTACAATATTTTTTTGTTCCATCATGATAATAATTTTTCACCACTTGTTTTAAATCTCATTTTTCCCAATAACTAGCCCATTCCATAGATCCATCTATCACCCATCCATTACATTAGTTATCCCAGCATGACATTGGAAGTCAAATGTATAGTTTAGTGTGTTATTCACGTGCATGCATGAGATTCCAATTATCCTCCAAGCATTTTAAAATTAATGTTTTTATTTATAATGTGTTTTTACTCTTATTATAAAATTTTAGACTCTACTATGGATTCCTTTGAATGAAAAAGGATGTATGTGACCATTGAAATCTAACACTCATAAGTTAGGAGTGTGTGTACTCATGTTAACTTATCAACGAATATTTATAATACATGTAGACAAGAGTATATTCTAGATGAATCATATATATGTAAAATGTATGTTACATGCTCATGAATGTAGAAAATCTAAATTCTAATCCATCAAACTCAATGTTTTAGTGGTGATTATACCAATAATATCTACACTATATGAGTTTGATTTCTATTAAGAAAATATATTTTATATAGAAGTGAAGTTGGAAAAACATTGTGTATTCTATCCTTGTGAATAACTATGAAGCTTCTTGTTTGGTTATAAGACATCTTGTTCTAAAAAATTAGCATGATTATGGTGTAAAATTAGAGAGTTGTTAGTATATAATGTAAGGCACACTATGTATATATTAATGTATGCACAGATGTATAACACAAAGTTATTTTATCTAGTTTATTATTGATGTGGAAAATTTACTGTTTTAATACTACTATAAAGAGGATGAAACATTTACCCATATGTTAAGGTCTATCCATACACATGGTATTTTCAAATAACGAATAGTTACTTTCACTGAAATGCCTAAAAACCAATAGGTATAATATAAGTGGTTGTTTATTCCACTAAGAACACAAGGATGAAGATCCCAACACTTCTCAGTTGTATGATTATAATGATGACAATGGCTATAGGTAACTAAAGGGTGTGTTTTGTGTATTTGATAAAATAATCTTCATGGATGGTGTAGTTGATCTGTGTGATGTTATTTTCACTAGATATGTATAATTTATCATCAATGCATGTGCCTTTGTTTTTGTTGTTATTGATGTTGTGTAGAGTTATTCAAATCTAAATTATGTGCATGTGATTAAATTTACTTCTATTTAGGTCAATATTGACAACTTTACACTTATGATTGTGTGTGGAATTTTTATTATGCATGGATATCTTATTCACTCTATGAGAAGTGTATAGGGATAGAACATGCATTCTATTATGTTAGAGAGGGGCACATTTTTATTTTATATCATTTATTTTTGAGAATAATGACTTGTTCATGGAGAATGGATGAGATTCTTGCATGTCTTATTCAACTTTCTTGGAGAGATATTGTGATGAGAAACCCATTGCACAAGTGAAAACACTTGGGTTATATTATGTAGAGTGTGATCTAGAAGCATCATTGGCATATGGATATGGTGAGAAGTGTATGAAACCTTCTTTATTTATGCTAAAATTAATGTAACCAAGACATATATTTATATTATCATATCTATCTAGAGGGGATTGATGATTATTTGACCATGTTTCCCTAGACCTTGGCCTTCATATCCATTTTTTCATTAGCTTCAAACCAACTCCCTTTATGTGTTTATCAAAATTGTTAAAAATATTATTTATGAATTAGAATTCATTAAATGATATGGACTTGAAATTTTATAGTATGATTATCTACACATCATATATCATGATTGCGCATGGTGTCACACTCATAACTAGAGGATGAGTTGCTTTAAAAAATCACTCAAATTCAATTCATTTAAGTTATTTCTCCTTATCAGATTGATCCTATTATATTTTTTTGATGATAATAAATAATTTATCTTCAACTTGAATAAGGAATTAGTGGACAATATCAACATGATTGATGTTATACTTCAAGAGATTTTTTAGATACTCCATAACAATATTGAATCCTTTTTCTGTAGACTAGAGATCATATTATAAATATTGATTCTAGTGTTGGAGATGTCATATATCCCCGATCAAACACATGTCTTATTTTATAAAACTTTTAAAAAGACACTCCCATATAGTATTTTTTCCCCCTTCTTACTCACCTCGCCTATGACTATAATAAATAAGGATAGAAGCATTCATATGAATAATAGTTCTCTAGATTAACATAGAAAAGTAAAGATAAAAGGTGTGATAGTCTCTACTATAATACCATTTTATTTGGGACCCATGAGGAGACCTGATGTATAACCTAATTAAACATATTTAAGGTATTAATATGTAAAAATGAATTCAAAATTATAGAACATGTAATGGAATTTATGAAACAGATGCATAAGTAACCTTACACATTTAAAATATGGGATTAGTAGAATGGTGTCATTAATATTCAATATAAATAATAATTAAATGTACATATGTGTATAATGGACAATAATAAAATTAATACAATTTCACGTGATCATAAAGGGATAAGCATCCATATTAATTTTCATAAACTATGTTTTTATGAGATAAAGTAGGGAAAGTAGGATCCCATGATTAGAGAGGGATAAACATCACAAATAATTTACATAATCTAGGAGGGGATCATATAATGGGAAATGATCAAGGCATATGAGTATCTAGGATTCTATAGACAAGGCTAATTAGGAAAAAGAACAATTTTTGCTCACTTGATTGTTGTGGGAGTCGTTTATGTGTATCTCACCATGTTTAGTGTCTTACAATATATATCATTATGTAAGGAATCAATTACCAAATATAGTTATTAAAGTATATAGTTATAATAATGGTTCATATTTTTCCCATATGTTGGTTCATATTCCTTGTAAGTGTGATGGTTACACTTCAATCAGTAATACATTACTAATAATATACTTGACATAGTGTACACCTTATAAATTTTGTTTAACATAACATACATTAGAAGAGTATGGTACATTGATGTTGATTCATTAATTGAGATAGACTAATGTGTAGTATGTTATAAGGTGTTTAAAATGAATATAAGGGTGTCACATGTTTATATTCTTAATATGAGATGATATGAAGGTGATAATTCATGTGTAGGAATAAAGTGTTGGGTGGTGCTAATATTAATACTAAATCAGAGAACAATGATAATACAAAGGATATAAAAGTGTCACACATTACTATAGTGGTTAATATTGGTGTTTTAAAATTAGGCAATAGTGTAGAGAGTTTTTATGGGATCCACAAAGAACATAAGTTGCGTGGGACACATGATCATATAAACTATGTGATGTTCACAATATTTTATTAACATCTTATGACAAATTGTAATGAGCCAAGAAAATTAAACATTGAATAAGGAGATGCCATAAGTTATAGAGTAAGCCATTTCCCTTGGTGTGATAATTTTTTTTTAGGTATGCTCCAATTGTACACCATAATATTAAAAAAAATGTCTCATTATTTATAGGTTTGCATAGATAAACTATGTGGGGATGTATGTTGGGTCCCATAAACACTCTAAATACATATGAAACCTCCCTTCAAGGTCTGTGGTACTGAACTGCAATATTTTTGTTGTGATTTAGAATATGTATAGGATATTACACTTTATAATGTGATTATTTAACTTAATACAAAATTTATTGATATTAACACAAATATAGATGAACAACACTTGATAGTTGTGGTAAAATATGGTGCCTTAGATCCTCATTGATTAAGACTAATAGTAATG
>JARHVA010008156.1:535000-544645 GCA_037957365.1 Torreya grandis
TTAAAATCACTCATCTAAAAATAAATAGTCATGTGCATCACACATTATCATGTAATACAACTTAAGTTATTAAAATATTTGAAAAATAAATGTAAACACGTGTAGTTAACTATTACAAAATATCATATTTCAAGACTTATTACTAAGATATGACTTAAGTGAGTATGATTTTATTAATAATAATTGAATGTAACATGACACACCATTTATAGTAGGATAGGTAGATAATATTACCAATCTAAACCATATAAAATAGATACCATTGTGAAAATATCCATAGGTAGATTCAACCTCACATGAAGATAAAATAATATGGGGAAAAGAATATAACCCAATATATAATTTTTATGAAGAAAAAATTTATAACCCAACATGGTAGGATATGGATATACCCTCCATATATTGATAATCACATGTGACTAGGTGTAGGTAGGAAGATGTAGCATCTTGATATATAATAAGTTTAAAATCAATAAGCACGTGTGTATAGGCTCCATATGCATAAGATAGGAAAGGATACAACACCCCTAATGACATGATAAATTATATATGGTGTCGATGAATATCATGATATAAGTGAAGGTATGATGGCTCCAGTTTAAATTTATATCCCATGGGATCAATAAAGATAGGGAAAAGGATATGCCCTAAAATTGGTAATGTATAGTAATAGATGTGTTATGTATGATAACTAGAATTTGATAATATTTAATAAGTTCATCGCCATGTGAGCCCATCCTAATAAATTAAATTTAGGGTGACAAGGCACATAAGAAATTAATATCCATATATTTAGGATAATATAAATGAGGCTCATAGATTATGTATTGGTGTGATGCCTGAAACAAAAATATATTGGTAATAAATTATCATAATTATAAATACTTTTAGCATCTATTGATGTAATAGGGATAATATGTTTCCCCTAATTGAAAAAAATATATGAAATTAACCTAATAGGGAAGTGTATAAATACATGGTAAGGATCATGGAAATTTAAGAAAAAAACATAATATATCACAAGTAATATCCTTTATGATATGGATCATGGAACCACACATAATATATCACATATTATAGGAAAGTGAACACACATAATCATGGAACTATAGATTGAATATGAAATAATTTTGAAAAAAATTATGACTCATCAAAAATTAGTGACACAACATAGAATGATAACTATAGGATCCTCTATGGATAATAATAGATAAGACATGGGAAAAAAATATGCACAAACACAATCACACACATGTAGGAAATCAAGAAATTATAAATAGTCAATGTGAAATGAAATGTATCCATGTATCATTTAATATGTAGGCAATATAAATATATTTATATTTAATGTAATTATTTTTATATGATAAATGTAAATTAAGAAGGACTTCACTAGAGACCCACTAAATAAAGGTTCCATTAGTATGAGGCATACCACCAATGTGACAATGCCTCTAGAGTGATCAAGATGAAAACATGTAGTATATATAAGTCCATGATTATATGTAACCCATATATCTTGCATCTAACCAACTCAAATAATACCATGATAACTACATGTGTATTGTGTATAAGTAAACTTATAACATAGGAAGATAAGAATGATATATAACCATCAACAAAGATAAATGAAATTTTTTTCCCTAATGTTTTGTAATTTTTATATTTATATAATAAGGATAAGATTGAACAATGAGGAAGCCAAAGAGTGTAATAAATAATAAGTAATGATAACTCATTTAATCAAGAGAAGAAACAAAGGGGAAAAATATTATAGAATCCCAGGAAGTAAAATGAGGAAATAAAAGGGGGAAATAATCTAGAAGAAATAAGAAGAGGAGGTTTAAAATCAAACTGAACTTCCCTCATAACTCAATGCATGTTAGGATAAAATTTATCAACATACATACATACATACATACATATGTATGTGTGTGTGTGTGTGTATGTATGTATATATATATATATAGGAATGGGATTAATAATAAAGAGGTGAGTGCTTGTGCATCATAAAAAGTATCATAAACCAAGGGGATAGAAGAATTATAATGCAAGAGTAGGAAAAAACTTAAATGTCAAGTCTAGACAAGGCAAATGAAAGGGACAAAATATAGAAGAGTACATATATAAATTACAAACTAAGGTATAGTAGGATGTATGAATGAAGTGTGAGAGAAAAATTAAAATAGATAAATGACAATTTCATCTAGAATATGAGGTCATGAACCTCAAAATACATATGCATAAAAAAATGATGCATAATTTATCATGCAATAATGATTTTTAAAGTGACATAAATCATCACCATAAGATATAATTTTTGAGATAACTTGACAAAGAAACACCCATAATAGTTTGGATTTATGGATAAATATTGTGACATGTATGATTAAGAGTGGATATTATTAATGTGTAGATGTTATGACCAAAAGATATAGATAAAATAAGCTAAAACTCTAGGTGTGAAATATGTAAATCAAAAAAATTATATGTAATATGTATGATGACTATGTATCTAATTCATAAAATAAATATATATATGTTGAATCTCATATGAAGGACTTGATAAATAAATAACTAATAATTCTAACGACCCCCACAGTGTCATGATAAATAGGATGTGGACATACACTTTCCAATTCTTATGTAGATTCTATCATTAGATCATAATTATCATAATCAAAATCATAAATGCATTGATATGATTATTGATATTGTGTTCTATTTAAGGTAAAAGTGAGTTTTGAAAGGGACATAACCCATTACATAAAGTCACCAAAGTGATAAATACCAATAACAAAAATACAACCAAAGAAACAAAAAAATATTTCAAAACTAAAGACAATAGAAAAATAACATTTAAACAACTGCTTCATAGCATTAGAAAACCATCAATGATTATTTTCCCACTCATGATATGAATTTGTACATTCATTGATCATACTTTTAAAGTTGATTTCCAGTCCATTGTCCATTTTTTCTTGAGCATAAATATATGTTTCACCCTTAATCTTTTTCTTGGGTATATTATCATTTCTTTGAGCACTAGCATTGTTGAACAATCTTGCCAAACCCTGCATACTTTTCATATAATTATGAACAATCACTTTTCTAAAACTTAACAATAGATTCAAATTTTGTTTGAGTTATTTATTCTCTTTTTCTAGCCTAATCATTCTTTCCTTAAAAGTATCAATGTTTGAAGAAATTTCAATCTCTTGTTCCCTCATACAATATAAATCATCCTACTTTTTGAGATTTCTCACTTTTTGTTTAAGTCTAGAATGACATTTCATAAACCATCTCAAGAATGCCTTATGCACGTTAACCTCATCCTCTAAGATTTAAAATTTATCTTGATGAGAAATAATGTCCTTAAATAAATCAAAATCCATTCTTACCTAAGCTTTATGTATCATGTCTTCAGTTGTCCCCTAAATATTCTTATTCTTCTCAGCAATCCTATCACACATGTGTATGCCTAGATCTCGATTCACCATCTAAAACATGTCATCTTTGTGCCTCTAAGTACTATGAAGTGTCACCTCTATATTCTCCTAAATCTTATTTCCCCTCTCATAAGTATTAATATTGTTAATACCACAAACCTAATTAACTACCTGAACTATATCAACCTTGTTCTCACCTTTCCCCTTAATTTTTTGTTCAAATTTAGCATCAACATTCTCACCTTCCACCATGCACATTGTCAACATTTAAATCACCATCAATCCATAAATTATTACAATGATGAGGTTTGCTCCTACTTCTTAAATTCTTTTTGGAGGTAAGCTACTTAGAACCATGACCAATCTCTTTATTCACTTTCACAACACCCTTTTACCTCCTTTTTTTCTTTCTCTTAATCTCAATTTATGGGTAAGGATATTGTGCATTAAAAAATTATAAATCAAGAAAATCATAGCATGATGCAATGATTTCATTTTCCAACCTAAATGAACCTCCTTCACAAAATTCTCAAGAGAATGAAAAATATAAAATGGAATGATAAATAGTAAATGATGCCTTATATATTTTAGAAAGGCTAGGTAATAGTAATTCACAACTTTTTATCTATTTTCAAGTATGACATACCTTATTATTTGTTTAATGACCTCATCAAATGGTACTGGGAAATCCTCCCACTTGAAACCTCCCTAAAAAGTAGTTAGGGTCTCATTACCGATCAAGGACTTTAATTTCTCTTGTTCCTACCCATTAGTTAGTTTAATATAATCAAAATATTCAATGTGAAGACCCATCACTTTAGCAATTATTGGAAATATTGTCACTGATGTCAAAGGTCTATCATTATTGGTGATAAAGGCCCCATTATATTTAATATTGTTTTTCATATTCATATCTTGGATAATGTGTGTTAATATTTATTTAATATTAATTAATATATTTTTGGTTGAATATAAGTCAAAAGAGGGCCCATGGAGAATTCAAAGAGTCATGGGGCAAATACAAAATAGGAATGGGATGCATTTTGTCATGAAGAGTCATCTTGAGGAATTCCAAGAGTCACCATGTGAAGACAAAATAGGGTATGGATCATTTTTCTATGAAGGGACACTTTGAGGAATATGAAAAGTCGCCAAAATAAATACAAAAGAGGAAAATATGAATTTGTTTATGAAGGGTCACCATATGAATTTTCAAATGCAAGGATAGGAAGGGTCATGTAAGTTTGGTGCCATTTTCTATGAGGATTGAAGGGTCACAAAGGGTGAATTCCAAAGGTCATTTGGAAAGATATAAATAAAGGCTTGAGAAGCCATTTGAAATATGCAAGATAGTGCATGGTTTGTATTTATTTTTGAAGAGAGAAAAGTAGGAGATATTTTAGCATTATATCATTTATTGAGTAAGCAACACTGAGAGATAGTTGTGTTTTATACATAAGAGGGGTTGGTGCTCTTTTGGGTTGGTTCTCATAAATAGTTAATATGTTAGTGCTCAAAAAAAGGGTTAGTGCTCCTGCAAGTTGGTACTTGCAAACTTTATAATTTTAGTTGGTGCTCATTCATATACTTGAGATGGTTCTCCATGGTTTTTCTCACTTTGGGTTTCTATGTAAAAATCTAATCTCTCTCTCTCTCTCTCTCTCTCTCTCTCTCTCTCTCTCTCTCTCTCTCTCTCTCTCTCTCTCTCTCTCTCTCTCTCTCTCTCTCTCTCTCTCTCGTGTGGTGCATATTATTTTTTTACTTTTATTACATATATTGAATGTGTGATTAAGTGTTTAAAGAAAATAAAATAGATTAAGTAAAATATATATAATATATTGATTCACCCTCCCTCTTAGTATATTTTCATGTTTAACAATTGGTATCAGAGCAGGTTCCTTTGGAAAAAGTTTTACAGCTTGAAAGGTATATTTGGAAAGCATGATGGTTAGATCACATGAAGGTTTTTCTATAGATAAGCCACCTTTGTTTGATGGGACAAACTATGCTTTTTAGAGCATAAATATGAAGACTTATTTGATAGCCCTTAGATTCAACATTTGGCAAGCAATGGTGGAGAAATATGAAGAGCCACAGACACATGTAACTACTTTGATAGAAAAGAAGGCAAGTGAAAATAATGCTACATATTTAAATGCTATTTTATGTGGTTTATGTGAATCAAAATTTGTTAAAGCTATGCAATGTAAATCTACTCAAAAAACTTGGGTAAAATTTGAGAATATTTACAAAGGTGATTGAAAAGTTTAGCAAGCTAAGCTTCAGACTTTCATAAGATAGTTTAAGAGTTTGAAGATGGAAGAGGAAGAAAATATTGAAAGTTATCTTTTGCGAGTTGATTAAACAATTAATCAGATTCAAGGTCTTGGATAAGAGTTATAAGAATCAATTATGTCTCAAAAAAGTTTTGTGGTCTCTACCATTGAGATATGATGTAAATTTTTTGGCAATTGAAGAGAAAAATAATTTATCCAAGATAAAGATGGATGAACTACATGGTATTCTTATAGCATATGAGATATAGACCGAACAAGAGAAATCCTCAAAGAGAGAAGCTACTTTCAAGACATCAAAGAAAGAGAAGGCTAGGATTCAAGAATCAAGTGATAATTCTAGTGATGATGAAGATGAAAATGGAGATTTATTAATTTTTAAGATAAAAAATGGCATAGGCAAATATAAAGAGGAAATTACCTTTTAAATGTTTTAATTATGGAAAGATTGCACATTTTGTAGCTAAGTACCCAGATAAGGGTAATGGTGACAATGAGGAAGGAAATTATACATACAAGAGGGAATTTCAAAGGGAAAATTCAATAAGAGATTTGAGAAGAATATTTTTTATTCTAAAGATCCTAGCTTAGCCCGAAGAGAATGGAGTCAGTGATTTAGAAGAAGAAGAGATCATATTTATGGCCATACATGAAGATGCATCTGCAAGTAAAAGTATAGATGATCAAGAAGAATAATAAGATGAAGTCAAAGTGAATCTAAAAGGAGAACTCATTTTTTTCTTAGAATATTTAAAAGCTCTCGAGAAGAAGAATTGAATATTAAAAGCTATAGATCAAGAAAAATGAAAAGGAGTCAAAGTAAACAATTGAAGATCTACAAGCACACTTTAAAGAAGCTAAGAAGAATGAAGATCTAATGGCATAGTTTCAAAAATTAAGTAAAGAATGTGAAATGTATGTTATTTAAATTGCTTCTTTAAAAGTATATCTTGAGAAAACAAATAAAGTAATCAATGATAGAGCAACCAATGATTCAAAATTTGAGAATAACACTAATATGTTGAATGAGATATTAGAAATTCAAAGATCAATGTCAAATAAGACAAATATTAGATTTAAAAAAGAGAAAGGGGAGACCACTACTTTTTATAGACAAGGAAAAAGTAAAAGAGTTGTTATGAAGCTCTTACAAAAGAGGAAATAAAAAGGGAAAAAGTTAAGAATACATAGGACATCTCAGACAAAGAAGAATGGAAAGAATAGATCTACAAAAGGCAATCAGGTCAGAGATACACAAATAGGTCCTATTTTTATGGTTACTATTTTTATTGTAATGGATATGGTTATAAGAAAATATAATGTTGAAAAAGGGCTAAAAATTGTAGAAATAAGGAGAAGGAAAGTCCTGCAGTGTCAAGCAAAAATCCACAACTCTTTTGCTCTTTTATCAGGCTTTAATGAAGAGGCCATAATATGTTACATGTACAACAAATTCAGACATATAGATTAGTATTGTAGAAGCATGTTTGATTAAGTCAAGAAGGACCAAAGTTTCAAGGCTCCATTCATCAAAAAAAAATTAGATAGGTTCATGGTAGAAGAAACAACCTAAAAAATATATGTTAGTACAAACATCTTTGCATGTAATAAATGAATAAAAGCCATGGTTCGTTGATATTGGATGTTCGAGGCACATGATAGGAGACAAAGACAAGTTCGTAATCTTGAATAAGATTAATGGTGGCATAGTGAGATTCAAAGATAATACTACTACCAGAATTGTTGAAAAAGTTACACTAAGTTTAGATAATGGTAAAATTAAAATTGAAAATGTTTTTTATGTAGAAGGTCTTAAGCATAATATTTTGAGTATAAGTCAAATGTTTGATTAGGGGTACACACTAAATTTTTATGTAGAAGGGTTTGAAATTAGGAGAAAATATTCAGATGTGTTAGTTATAAATGCTCAAAGAACAAGAGATAATTTGTATATGTTATTAGACATCAAAGTTCAAAGATGTTGTTTGAGTTAGATTAAATAAAGTTGGCTATGGAAAAAGAGGATGGGACACAAATTTTTACAATCTTGTCAATATCAGTAAGAAACAAGTAGTCAAAAATCTTCCAAAGATTACAAAGCCATCTGACATGCTTTATAAACCTTATCAGCATGGGAGCAAGCCAGAAGGTGGTTCAAAATAAAAAAGTACTTGACCACTCAGATGCTAGAGGTTGTTCACACTAATTTGTGTGGAACATATGAGAACTCAAATTACTCAAGGTGAATAATATTTCATGTCTCTTATTGATGATTTTTTCACATATGACTTGGGTAATGTTTTTTAAAGAAAAATTAGAAGCTTTCAGATATTTCAAAGCATTCAAATCATTAGTTGAGAATGAAACTAGTTTGAAGATTAAGTGTATAAGATTAGATCGAGGGGGAGGAGAATTCATGTCAGATAATTTTATTGATTTTTGTGAAGACCATGGAATAAAGAGACATTATTCAACAACCAGAACTCCATAGCAAAATGGAGTAGTTGAATGGAGAAACATAATAGTTCAAGAGATGGCAAGGGAAACTGCTAAATGAATCTAAGATACTAGATAAATATTTAGAGAGAGGTAGTTGACACAATAGTGAATATTAATAACAAAAGCATTATTGAGAGTCAATAGTGACAAGACTCCTTATGAGCTATGTAAAGATAAACCAACAATAGTTGATTATTTCATAGTTTTTGGTAGTAAATGCTTCATAAATAGAACTAATAAAAAACTTGATAAGTTTGAATCCTAGAACAAATAAAGGTATATTTCTTGATTATTCTTGAAAAAGTAAATATTATAAATTTTATAACAAAAGAACCAAGAATTTTTTTGAAAGTGTAAGTGTCAAGATAGAAGAAGATGGAACACAAAGAACTAGTGATCTAATAGACATTCTTGAAATAATTAAAGAGGAATATTTTGAAGAATTGAATGAATATGAGAAGGAAAAAAAGGACACCAAAACTCCATCCAAATATATTTAAGTGACATCATAGGGGACATAAATGAAGGAATTCACACCAAAAAAATGATGGTAAGTGAATTTGATCAAGCTAATTTTTCTTTGTTATCCAAAATTTAGCGCTAGAACTTTTTTAGAAGCTAGACATGATAAGCATTGGGTTAAGCTAATTGATGTAAGAATTAAATTAGATAGAAAAGAATGATACTTGGGAATTAGTGCCAAGAATTAAAAGATCACAATGTGATAGGAACAAAATGGGTTTATAGAAAATAAGTTGAATGAAAATGGAGAAGTGACTAGGAATAGAGGCAAGATTAGTATGTAAAGGATATGCTTAGATTGAGGGAATATATTTTGAAGAAGCTTTTACACTAGTGGCAAGGCTAGAGGCTATTAGAATGTTTCTTGCATATGTAGTGTTTAAAATTTTTAAAGTGTTTTAGATGGATGTCAATTTTGCCTTCCTAAATAGGGAATTTAGAAGAGAAGAGGTCTACATTGAGTAGCTTGAGGGATTTATTCTCTCAAATATTAGTATCGATGAAATAAAAATTGAAGAAAGCATTTTATGGATTTGAAACAAGCTCTCAAAGATTGGTATGAAAGACTTGATAAGTACCTGCAAGATCAAGGTTTTCAAGAGAGGATTTATTGACAGTAATATCTACATCAAAAATAGAAGGTGAGAATCAATTGATTGTTGTGGTATATGTTGATGAAATCATGTTTGGAGGAAACATTGAAAAGATGACCAAAAAAAAAAAAATTGATAATATAAAAAAATAATTTGAGATGTCTATGCTTGGAGAATTGGTCATTTTTCTTAGGATTTCAAATATTTTAATCAAATAAAGTAATTTTCATATCTCAAATTAAATATGCCAAGGAAATGTTGAAGAAATTTGGTTTTGAGGATTTTGCA